>CM042191.1:32249370-32274106 GCA_023539305.1 Ilex asprella
TAATATATATATATATATATATATATGTATATATATATTTTGGGATAGTGAATTTCCACTGTTTTTTAATGACAATTTTTTTTAAAGACAAAGTTACATAAGGTTCCATGATAAATTTTAAATATTTGGGAAAACTTTAGCCACATCGCCTCTAGTTTATCATATCTTCAAAGACACTCTCTCTAGTTTCTAAATATTTAATGACACTCTTTCTAGTTTTTATTTAAACATCATTAACACCCCCTATCATTAAACTACTATTTCTAACAAAAAAAAATTAATGTAGAATACCAAAAATAGCCCTATATAAACTTCAAGTAGTTTTTTTACATAAAATTTATTAAAATTCGAGCCGATTAAAATTTATTTTCTTACATATTAAAATTTGAACCAATTAAAATTCGATTGAAGTTGAATAAATTTTATTTTTTTAACGTATTAAAATTCGAACTTATTAAAATTTATTTTTTTACATATTAAAATTTGAGTCGATTTGAACTTTACTTGAGTTGTTAGTGCCGATTAAAATTCGCTTTTGAGTCAATTTTTTTACTTATTAAAATTTGTGTCAATTAAAATTTGATTTATTAAAATTTGAGTTGATTAAAATTAATATTTTTATGTATTAAAATTTGGCTTATTAAAATTCAATATGAGTTGATTAAAATTTGACTTTAGTAGATTAAAAATAAATTTTAATTGGCTCAAATAAAATTTTAATTAGCCCAAATTTAATACGTAAAAAAATATAATTTTTAATTAACTCAAATTTTAATATGTAAAAATAAATAAATTTTAATTAACTTGAATCGAATTTTAATTCACTCGAAATTTTAATACTTAAAAAAAATGAGAAAATAAAGGGGGTCTCATTGAAGATATGTTTATCTAGAGAGGGTCTCGTTGAAGATATACATACTTAGAGGGGGTGTGGTTGAAGTTTATCTTCAAATATATCATGGGTAATTTAGTAAATTTACATTCTAGTTAAAAAATTTAATCTAATAAAGGATGTCATTGAAAATTCAAAAATTAGAGGAGGTGTCTTTAAAGATATGGTAAACTAGAAGGAGTGTGGTTAAATTTTTTCCTAAATATTTTATCATCATCTGTTATATATAAGTACTAGTCATAATCCGTGCCTGAAGGCACGATAAAATATAAAGTTCGAACGTCCAAAAATCGATCCCACTATATTAATTTTTTTAAAAATATATTAACTCCAAATTAATCAAATATTAAATGATTAAATATATGATATAAATGAGCAATGTGATATTTTTAAGAAAAAATATATAAATAATTAAACATGTGATAGAAATGAGTGATGTGATTTGACGTTTGAGTTTGACAAAAAGATAATGAGTGAGGTAAGTGATTAGTGATGGTTTTAAGAAAAAAAATATGACTGGAATTAAAATTTAAACATACTCCTATTTTATTATATAAATTATTAAAATCATGAGTTAATATTGAGAGTTAAACTCAATATTTTTTAATTTATAAATTCGTATAGGCTAAGTTCATTTGTTCGAGTTACACTCGTGGGAAGACTCTCGTAATCACGCCAAAAAGATTACGACATGCAAAACGCCTTCCCTCAACGCTCAAACAATTCAGGCTACTTAAAAACTCAACGCTCTCTCTCTCTTACACACACGCACGCTCGCTCTGGTAGTGGTCCCTTTCAACCTCATACGATTCTTTATATAATTTTTCTGCACAAGAAATCAACGAACGAGTCACTCCTTGGTTCCAATCGCATTTCACAGGCGCCTTCTTAAGACCAAACACTCACAAAGCAGCTCACAGGTTCGGCAACTCGAATTCATTTTCCTAATTAAATTCAATCATTTGATTTGACGATTCAATTCAGATCGATAATCGATCGATTCAATATTTGCGACGAAATTACAGTGTGAAGTGTGAAGAATGGTGAGTTTGGGGTCGATTCTGAAGCATCCGGATGATTTATATCCGATGTTGAAGCTGAAAATGGCCGCACGGCACGCGGAGAAGCAGATTCCACCGGAGCCACACTGGGGATTCTGTTACACAATGCTCCTCAAGGTTTCTCGAAGCTTCGCCTTCGTCATTCAACAGCTCGGCACCGAGCTTCGCGACGCCGTGAGTCTCGATCCTCAAATTTCTATCGATTTTCTGTTCCTAGAGAATTTTTACAGAGATTTTTGAATGTTTTGTTGTTATTTTGTTGTAAATGTAGTTATAGATGCATATTTATATGTATTTTGATGTATGTAAGCATATGTAAATCAATGCACATAGCTGGAGTCCATGCTTTGCGCTGTGGTGAAAAACAACAGAGATTGAATCAGAAGTCGAATTATCTGGAAAAATACTTATATTTCTGTTCAATATGTAGAAATTAGTAAGTAGGTCTTTCTACACTTTCCGTCTTATGTTTGATTATTGAATTTTTTTTTGAGTAAAGTGTCATGTGTATGACTACTGACTACATGTATTTTCCTCGAGTGACTACATGTATTTTCCTCGATTATTTGGTCAGGTTCCCTAGTCTTCTAATTTTGTTGGAACTCCTTGATATTCCAATTTGGACGGTATTAACTTTTGCAAATTGGGAATAATTGTACTTCTAAAGTTTTCGGGTTACTGACTGGTGTGGTAGGGAAAGAAAAATTTCTAGAGTTGGTCATTTTTAGTGATGGTTATGTGTTGGAACTATTATTTAGTTTGTTCTGAGAAGAGGTTTGAACAAGTTACGTTGGATTATTGCAGCAATCTAACGATTGTTCAATCCTCAGGTTTGAACAAGTTACGTTGGATACTTTTGCAGCAATCTAACGATTATTTTAAGTAAGGCTAAAGTATGCTAGAGTTTGTGGTAGCGTAGGGAGGAGGCTTATGTGAACTTTGTTGATAGAAGAGTCCTTAAGCTCCTCTTGTATGGTAATCTTTGGTGATGGTGATAATGATGGCAGCGACACCTTGACACATATGGATGTGATCAGGTGCACCACGAATATGTGACATGTCTCTGTTACGTACCTTCAAATTTACAAATACCATGAAGTGAGCGAGTGCACAAAATGCTCTAAGATTCTCTTGTTTTCTCATATGTACTTCAAAAAAATGTAACATCTTGTTCATTTATGAAACTGATGGAAAGTGACACAAAGGCATCATGTTCACCATATACCACGATTGACAAACAATCCTCAGGTTATGCTCTAATGATATGCAGATGCAGACACCAGTATTGTCTTCCATCACATACTCTTAAGGTTCAACCCGGAAACTCATCAGATTCTGGACTTCATTCCATGTCTATATATATTTGTGTCTTTAACATGCCATACTTGACAGTTCTTATGTCTCTTTTGGGAAAAAAGAAACCTATATGTATTTTTGTGAAGAATTTTAAGTATTAGAATATTTTCAGTAACTAGAAGTATGAGTGGTTTGTTCTCCAAAGCATACCTTTACTTTACATGATAAAGGTGAATAGTTTTTCCTCACCAAAAGATGTGAGACATAGGTGGACACTGGCGTTTTGTCGGCAAGGTGTACTATGGCAATCATCAGTTGGGAGAACTAAATTGCTTAGATTACATTCTTCTTAATGATATATTTGCTGTTTTCTTTGGCAGTTAGCCAGTAACAGCTAACAAGTAAAGTTTTGTGTATTTTTGTCCATATCTGCTATTTCTATTGAACTGGTAGACTTCTATGTTATGTAGAGCTATATCTTTCCACTGCAAAGTAGTTAGTTGCGACTTATCAAACAATAATTAAAAAGAAAAAGAAAAAAATTGTCCTTGATGCAGAACACTTCTGATTTTGTTTTTTATTATTCTCCCATTTCACAGGTATGTATTTTTTATCTGGTTCTTCGTGCTCTTGACACTGTCGGTATGATCTATTTTCTTTGATGTTATGCTTCCTATGTTATTCAATACCCTCTGAATGACTTATTGTGTTCTATTGCACGATTATTTTCCTTGTTTCTTCTCCATGATGCAATTGACACTTTAGTGAATTTTTGGATTCATTAGCATTTGGGATATACTCAAATGTTTGAAGTTTCAAATTATAAGAAAAATCTTTCTTAGATCACTGTTTTGCATCGTCTTTCAGATGAATGTATGCATATCCTATCACACTATAAGATGGAAAATTACATTTTGTTGGTGGTTTGGAAGAATGTAATGCTTATCCTATCACAGCACTTATACGATGAAAAATTACATTTTGTCTGTGGTTTGGAAGAATGTTTACTCTTAAATTATCTCTTATATGGCTAGCATAGTATGGTATTATTTGTTTTAGAAGTTGTTGTTTCTGAAGTATAGATGAGAAACACACTATTTTGTTTTTTATTGTTATCCATTTGTATAATTCTTCGTTGCCCACAATGATTGCTAAAATACAAAACTCGCTGCACTTACTTTGTTATTCACTTGCAAACAGTCTGTTTTGCATCGTCTGTTAAATAAGTAATATTTGCATTTCTTCTTGGTCCATATGGAGCAGCAGTATATAGAAAGTGTTACTTGCTCCCTCATGGAGCATTTTGAAGCTATTGTATTATGGCCTACTATTGGTGTTTTTTCATCACTTTACTAGGCACATCCATCTCATTCATGCTGGCATTTTCTTATTGGACAGAGGATGATACAAGCATACCCACTGAGGTGAAAGTACCTATTTTGATGGCTTTTCATCGTCATATATCTGATCGAAACTGGCATTTTTCCTGTGAGTATGTTACTCCTTTTGCCTATATTGTTTTTACTGTTCTATACTTCTTTTTTGGGTTTATTCTATGCTCCAGAATTAACTTCAACTCACTGGACACTGCAATGGAATTGTGTTAGGGCAGGATGAGATTATTGAGCATCTTTGTTATGGACGTCTTAGTATTTGACACCTTCACAGGGTCATAGCACTAAAATAATATGGCGTCAATACTTATGTTGGACACTTTTCAACCTTGTTACAGGATTTGATAGTTCCGTTTGAAATTTTGAAACCATAGATAGGTGAAAAAAAATTACATTTCTAAATTGTGCCCAACGTTTTATTGGCAACGTTTTATTGATCAGCATATGATCCTCCTAGCCCCTAGGCTTGTGCAAGCATGTTTTCATTCAAATTCTAGCCAAATTTATCTATATCTTGTCATCACAGTGATATTATATACACATCCAATTTATTTTGTACAAATGTTAAATATACATACAATTACTGTTGAAAGGTGGTACGAAGGACTACAAAGTTCTCATGGACCAGTTTCATGATGTTTCCACTGCTTTTCTGGAGCTTGGCAGCAGGTTACTTCTTATGCACAATTTATTGCTTCCTGGTGCCATTATAAGCTTCGCTTAATGTTATAGAGTAAAGAATTATGATCCCAAAATGAGTTTATTTATGTCTTCTTTACATGTGTGAGTTGGAAAGATACGCTTACAATACTCACCCTATTTTGCAGTTATCAAGAGGCCATAGAGGATATTACCATGAGAATGGGTGCAGGAATGGCAAAATTTATATGCAAGGAGGTACGTAATGAACATCATGCAAGAGCAAAGTGTGCGTTAATTCAGGACTTTCTTTAAAGGAATGTGAGTTGATTTTATGGGTTGGTTGTGTGACTTTTGTCAATAAAACCAAATTGAGTTCTGTAGCTTCCTGTTCTTATGTACCTGTCAATAATTCTAGCATAATGAGTAGATGAAATGTGTGAGTGCGGTAATATACAGGTAGCACTCTGCGCAATCAAAGTTGATTTTTAGAAGGGTTTATGGAACTTTTTTCCCAAAGTCTTTTGGTTCCCCTGCCGTTCTCCCCAGTTTTTAGAAGTCTGCTTCATCGGTGGTTAATGATTCTGGATGGCATAGCATTTAATCTCTATTGTTTCATTTTTATGATTCTACAAAGCAACTAAATGATTAAAGAGTTTTTATGTTATGGTCCATCACATATATTCACAAGGAGATAATTAGACTTTTTATTTGGAAAGATTTACAAGTTCAATAAAACAGTATGGAGAGTGACCAAACGTTGTTACCATGTAGGTGACCTATATATGTTCTCTCCCCATTCTCATGTAGCTGTCTTCATATGTAACTACAATCAGTATAAAATTTGGCTGAATCGTTGTACAATATCGTTATCTTATTGTATTAAAACCCGATCAAATGCCAGGTTATTGTAGTATTTGCAATGCCCCTGGAGCTACATTTGAAATGTAGCTGATATGTTTAGTTTATGTTATGTGTGCCATTCCTCCTCTTGCAGGTAGAAACAATTGATGACTACAACGAGTATTGTCACTATGTGGCAGGCCTTGTTGGATTAGGGCTGTCAAAGCTTTTCCATGCCTTTGGTTCTGAAGATTTACTTTCAGATTCTCTCTCCAATTCAATGGGTTTATTTCTTCAGGTATTGATTTCAACATGCATAGCCACCAACGTTTTTCATTCTCTGTCTACATTTATGTTTGGAAGTCTAATTCTTGTATGCATCTTTTGCATGCAACAAATTACAGAAAACCAACATTATTCGAGATTATCTGGAGGACATTAATGAGATACCAAAATCACGAATGTTTTGGCCTCGACAAATATGGAGTAAATACGTCAACAAACTTGAGGTTTTCTCTTTCATGTGCTTAATCCCACATTTAATATTGTTGCTTTTTACCAGTCATTTTGGTCTACTCATGATGTGAAACCACTCGTAGTTTACTAGAAGCAAATTGGCTGGCTGATTCTTATTTTATTGCATTTTTTTCAAATGGCTGCTTTGGTAATATGCTGCTCAGGAATTGAAATATGAGGAAAACTCAGCCAAGGCAGTGCAGTGCCTGAATGACATGGTCACAAATGCTTTATTCCACGTAGAAGACTGCCTGACTTACATGTCTGCTTTACAAGATCCTGCTATCTTCCGCTTCTGTGCTATTCCACAGGTAATTGTTTCTGAAGTGGTGTTCAGGGTTAGATACTTAAGTTAGTATAACTTGCTGTGCCTACTGTCTTCTGAAACCTACATTGTAAGATCTCTGTTACCTACCAGGCCACCAACCAAATGTACAAGCACATTCTTGTTAATGCATAAGAACAGCTTTCTTGCACATGTTCTTTTTCTTTTAGATGGGGGTGGGGGGATTATATGTTCGGGGAGATTATTTGATCTGTATTGATTGATTAGGGAATAGGGAAATTTATGCCAATACCGAATAGTAATGTGATGCCATTGCGTTGCATCCTTGATTTAGTGCTCGTTTACTGCTGCAAAACTATAGATGATAACAACTGAAACTAAAACTTCTAGAAGTTTTCAATGAATGCCATTAGCGTGATGTGTTATTTCCTATCAAGTTTTAAGCTTAATAAACCAAGTATCAGCAAACCGGAATTGTTTTTCAATTTCTCGGAGTTCAAGCTTGAATAGTGCAAAACGAAGAGTTTCTTATTTGGAAAATAGCTCCTGTTGTGTAGATGCTTTTTGTTGTGGATTAGTTGCAGTGTGTTGCAACTTGGTTGAAAAATTCATTGCATCAGTTAGCTGTATACTATTCTGTAATTATCTAACATTTGATGTGCAAATTTTTTACTACTCAGTACAACACTAAAACTGAGTTTGCAGTACAAGAATGATGATGTTTATGCAATAGAAATATAACTGATTTCATTACATAAACACACATACATCTGATCTGGTATGTACTACTTGTACCAGATCATGGCAATTGGAACCTTAGCTTTATGCTACAACAACATTGAAGTCTTCAGAGGGGTAGTGAAAATGAGACGAGGTAAGATAACTTCCAGTCAGCACTGCACTCCATCATAGGACCATTCTCTTTTTACATATTCAGTTTTACATGGTGCCTGTCTTACCTTCATTTTAAGTATTCTAAATTTGATCTTTCGAATGAAAGCTATGTCTCTCAATATAATGACTAAAAAGACAAAGCTGAGTCAGCCTTCAAATGAGCTGCAAAGCCATAAAATAACCATGGCTCTGAACCTAACAACTATCAACCTTAGTCATCACGTCACGAGCGATGAACCAGCATATGGATGGCAATTTGATCCAACATTTGGTTTACCAGACCGACTCAGTCCATATAGGGATGGGTGTTAGCTACCAAATTTTGGAAGAGGGTTTTGGGTTGAAGGTAGTCGGCTGTACCCTGTACCCTGATTCAGGGCACATTGGTCTTTGGTATTGTTCTTTTCCCCCCCTGTCCGTTGGTTGCCATTTCCAACACAGTCTAGAATGGAAGCTGGTTGATATGATATCAATTTGTTCAAAAAAGCAATTTTGTCAGAAGGTGCCTTCATTTCAAAAATTCTTACTTTTAAAACTGCTATCAGGTGATGCTTCCTGGTGACATAGGGTTTGCAGATGCTACTTTTCAAATTGACTTTGGTGTCTTTTGCAAATAATGTGTTAAATTGCATCCATAAAAAGTCATGTTTTTTGGGGTGAGGCTTTCATAGTCTTACCCCATTTCCCTAGAGTCCACAATTTTGATTTGTATTATTACATAAGGTTTGCTCCAATCATATTCTACCACGTGGACTATCCACTCTTCCATTGACTAACAAGCACTCTCTATCAAACTTCCCAAGGCAATAGATGTTTCAACTTTATATATATGGGCTTTAACATCATATATTTCAACTAGTTTGAGAATAAACATCTCTCCCCCCTCCCTTCTCCTCTTCTTAATCTTCATGAAGGATTGTGATTGCTAGATGGGAAAGGTTGTCATTCTGTCTGTGCTACTCTATGTTGTCAAAGTATTTGTACTTGTATTTTTTTTAACTGAATAGTATTTGTATTTGGGATGGCTGTTTGGTGTCCCATTCTTCTTCTCTGATTGTGGTTTCCTTTTCTAGGTCTGACTGCCAAAGTCATTGACAGAACTAGAACAATGTCAGATGTGTATGGCGCTTTCTTCGATTTTTCTTGTATGCTGAAGTCCAAGGTATGTTGCTCTGTGATTTATGAACCTAGCTGACCTTTTTTGCCAACACGATTCTCAAAATTCACAGCATTTTAACTATCAACCTGTAATTCTGATTACTGTAGGTTGACAAGAATGATCCCAATGCTACAAAAACATTAAGCAGGATAGAGGCAGTTCAGAAAGTTTGCAGGGACTCTGGAACCCTAGACAAGAGGTTTGCTAAAGTTTCTAGTTCTTCTTTCAAAACATTGTCTTCTGATGTCTGACCATTTTCGGGTTTCACCAGGAGATCTTACGTGGTCAGGAGCGAGCCAAGATCCAATTCAGCTCTGGTGAGCTTTTATGCTTGGATGTTTCTGTCCTTGTGTTTCGAGCAACAAACATCTACTCACAATAATCTAATTTCTTTGCAGGTTCTTCTATTATTTGTTATCCTGGCTATCCTTTTCGCATATCTGGCTGCAAGAAACCGCCTAGATAATATTTGTAAGTTCTGTTACAGCAAAATTTAATAATCGTGACCGAAATTCTTTCCATGGGGATCTAATTCTTTGTTCTGTATTTGCAGGATTTGCTGCTAGGAGAACCTCTGGATCTGGTTATTCAGAACTAGTTTCGTCAACCTCATGCTTATTTACACTATTATAATCGTAATCCTACATGAGTGTGTATGCGGTTTCTGTAGCTTGCAAGGCAAAACAAATTCTTCTCATCGAAAGTTAGATGACTCAGAAGAACAAGATGAGCCGGCTTTTTGACTCCATTTCTACTTTGTCACGAACGTGGGAATTTTATTCCAGGTAACCAAATTGAAATGTTGTGAAGTAACTCTGTAATATGTAGCTTGTACTTCTTTCTCTTATCTTTCTATGTAGTTTCATAAAATTGGAAGGATCTACTTGATGGTGAACGTCAGTCCATATTTTTGTTTCATTTGATCCTTTCCCAAACCTCGTAAGCGTACGTATCAACTATACGTATCCAATACATCGCTATCCCTCTTGGTGCATCTTGTAGCTTCCTACAATTTGTAGAGAATTTCATACTGGGGTGGTAACCGAGCTGAATTAATAAGTTCGAGTTCGAGCTTGTTTTTCAAAATGAGCTTAAAAAGGTGTTCAACATTGACTTGTTTTTTTAAAATTGAGCTCGAGACGAGTCTAAAACAAGTCGAGTCCGAATAGTTCGAGTATTTTATGTATAAAGGAGTTAAATTTTGTGAGCTTGAGCTTAAAACAAGTTTGAGTTTAGAGGATTTATTTTTTAAATGAATTTAAAAAATTATTCGAGTTAACCTCGTTTTTGAAATGAACGAGCTGAAGTCGAGCTCAAAATGAGATGAATATAAGCCGAGTAGCTCATTTACCAACCGTAATTTCATATTACAGCCATCATTTGTGCCAGCAAGCTACGAACTCCTTTACATATGCAGTGGACATATTAATTAGGGGTCCATTGGCCAATTTATTGGGCCTAAAGGGAGGCTAAATATGAGGAAAATCTAATGGGCTGTTATTTGGGCCTGAAATGAGCTTTTTTATAAAAAAAATTTGGGGAAATTATTTTATAAGACCCATGGCCTGATTTATTGGGCCAAAAGTGGGCTAAATATGGACTGATTCTATCAGCATTTATTTGAGCTTAAAATGGGTTCAAATTACTTTCAGGCCCATGGGTCAAAAGTAGGCTAAATATGGGCTGCTATGGGTTTTAAAACGGGCTTTTAATTATTTTAAGGCCCATGGCCTATCAATGGGCCGAATAATTGGGCCAAAGTAGGCTAAATGTGGGCTGATTTTATGGGCTTTTAAAATACTAATGGTTCTATTTGGGATTAAAATGGGCTTTTAAGTAATTTAAGGCCTATGACCTGTTAATGGGCCGGATTATTGGTCCAAAAGTGGGTTAAATATGGGCTGATTTAAAACAGGATTTTAAATTATTTTAAGACCATGGACTGTCAGTGGGCCATTATTGGGCCAAAAGTGGACTAAATATGGACTACTATTTAGGCCTTAAATGGGTTTTCAAAATTATTTAAAGGCTCATGGCCCATTCGTGGGCCAAAAGTGGGCTAAATATACCTGGTCCTTATGGGCTGCTATTGGGCATGTAACGGACTTTTTTTATAAAAACAATTTTAAGTCATTTGCTTTTAACTCTTTAAAATTTATGCATCAAATATCAAATCAACAAATTAACTAAAATAAAATTTAATTGGTTGGTCTAACTGGTTTCTTAATGGACCAGTGTCCAGCCCATTGAGCCACCAGCCCAACAATACAGCCCAGGCCTTACTCCTTGCAGGCTACCCACAGCCTGCCACATGTACAGGCTGGACGTCCTGTTAGCCCATTGGGCTTTGGGCTTTTTGCTAAGACCTTAGACTACACCACTGTTAGGTGGTCCGTGTCAAAAGCCCAATATTTTCTCCACCACCAAAATATTAACGAGAACAAGAACACTCCACGTAACTTTACCTAGGGCAAGTCACTTATCTAAGTAACGAACATAAACACAGGAAACTGTCCACAAAACAGATGAGGGAAAACTAAAAAGGAAAAATATAAGATATAAATAAAAAGATAAGAGAGTTGTCTCTCTCATAATCTGTCAAAAATATCACCAAATAACGACAAAAATGCATTGTATTCCAGAATCTACAATACAAATAGAAGTTAAAAATAAAAAATGAGAGAGAGAGAGACGTACAAATATGAAAAAGGTGAAAGCTATGCATTTATAATACAACAGAAGCAAGCCAGGTTTGTGTTCTTATCTGTAAGAACAAGCACCTGCGCTAACTCACGGTAATGTTTATAACACTTCAGTCACCTTGCTAGCAAGAACTCGTTCCCGTCTTTCGATGTACCCAAAGGGGAACCAACCTGCTTTCCCTTTGGATTCACCTTCCGCCCACCCATTGTTGGAAACCTGAAAAAATAGCAGAACATGTATCATATTTTGGGCTGGATTCAGTACAAATACACTGAATGTAAACAGCTGTTACAAGGGTTTGGGTATGAAACCAAGAGTGGCTTAAAACTAGAATAGAAAGAATAGGGGAAAAAAAAATACTGCATTGAACAATAAGAGTGATTAAACAGTTAAGAAAATAAAATAAAGCTGCAAGGATAAATATAACTCCATGGTATGCTTGCAATGTTTGAAGAACCAGAAATGGCTGTTGCAATAATGATCAAAGAGATTGATGTGTGTGAAAAAACACAAAGCTACCGAGTATGTGAGATGACAGCTGGTAGATCATATTGTTAATCATGGGGCAAACTGTGATCCTAGGTAATTCCCAGGATGAGCTAGGAAAGGAAAACCAAAGGATAGCTATTAGAAGCTTCTACTTCAAGTGACTGATTTTTAGAATTAAGAAATACACCGGAGTAATCCATCAAGAAGCCCTAAAGCATTGAAGAGAATATAAAATTGGAATAATTCTCAATAAGACTGGGAAAAAATTATCTGAGTTTTAGAGAATAGGCTGAATCAATTCAAATAAGTTGAACAGAACAGACCCAAAAGATTGGATAAGAAATGTAATGTATGAAAGTATCTGATGTCCCGGTGGCATCAGGTAGTTGGTGTAAAGCTTGCCAGCAGTTGATGATGGGTAACTGAAAACAAAATACTCAAAAACTTAACACAGAAACAGAGAATCATTGAGTGCAACTGTAGAAAAGATGGATCCAAGACTTGCTAACCTTTCGAACAACCACATAGTCGCCAACCAACAAAGTAAGCTCCACGTCGGATTCAGCTTGATATGAGTACATAGCCTGCAACAAACGTAAGAAGCAATTACTAGAACCAGAGAACAATAAAATAGTCATCATAACGATCAATCCACTTTCTAAGTCCAGTACAAAGTACAACATATATACTTAAATTCACTTTTTTTTTTGGGTGCTAATTAGGAGGTATGTGGCCTATTAGAGCACCCATCTAATCCTCCAGAGCATATGCAGCCCCCCTTCCAGATGCACCATACAATTAACGGGATAAATCTCTGGGGGATGGCCCCAAGGAATTGTCAAGGTTTGATCGTGTAACCTCCCGTTTTTAAATGCAGCACATGTGGTTGAGCTGTGTAATAATTCACTTACTTCTCCTAAAAAGTAAACCATGCTATCAGTTGATCCATTGTGCACTGGTGAAGTAAATACACCATTTACTTCTTCATACGATGGAGGGGGAGGCATAGTATCCATACTTGGACTAGGAGGGGCTTCAATTCGTTGGCGCTCTGATACCATCTGTCAATTACAAAAAAGCACAGCATATGATCAGGTTCAGGGAAAAAAAATCCTAAATCATGAGGGCCTTTAGATCCAGCTGCAAGAGGTAACAAATACTTATACCAACTTAAAGATCTTGTAAAATTTATTGCATACCTCGCCTTCTAGCTGATCAAGTATCTGTATTATTCTCTGATGGTAGGCACGTTCTGATTCAACCTTCAATACAGAAGTCAAACTACCTAAGAAACAACTTCCTGAAATATTTCCTCTTAAACAGTGATACTGCATTTAATTCAACAGTAACAAAAGAGCAGAAAGCATTACCATGGAAATAAGCCGCTGGAGAGTCAGCCTTTGTTGTTGAGCTTCAACAGCAGCCATTGCTGCAGCAGCCTCTTTCCCCAAGATTGCCATGTTTGATTTCAGATCCTGTAGTTTTGCTTCTGCAGCTTCAAGTTTCAAAGCCATGTCAGGGTTACCTGTTCCTTCTCTCACTTTTGCTTGTCGTTTGGAAACTTCAATAGCCTAGGTTTAAGAGGAAATGAAACTACAAACAGGTGGAAGAATATGCAGTCCATTAACACAATAAAAAAATCAAATTAAAATACCTGAGCTTCAGCCTCTTGTCGCATTCTATCATAACGTTGAGCCAGATGTCGAGCATCTTCCAATGGAGCTCCCATTACCATTGCTCTCAACGGCTCAGCAACCTGGTAATGAGGTATCAAGCATCACACTAAGCAATTAACTGATAAGACCAACACATACTAGAAAGACGAGGGAAAAAGGATGCAAAAGAAATAGGGTAAACCAAGTAAATTGATTAGGCTGTACTACATTCATAAAAACAATAGCAGGAATCTAATGACATCATCAATTAAAAATCAAATCCTCTCTCCATTAATCTCCTAATCTCAACTATGTATGACCAGGCACGGTACAAAAAACAAATTATGAGAAACATAGACCAAATAAATTAAGTGATTGGTGCATTGAGGCTTTGATGTATTATAAAAGGATTGAGTTATACTCAGACTTTGAGTGTTAATGCCTCTTCCAAATTCTTCTGAAAAAATCCAACATCAATATTGCAGTCACAATCCATCAATCACTGTTTGTTGTTGTGACTGCTGCACCAGAGACTAAACTTAATCCTACACCCTGCTTCATATAATCGCCTCTCTTGGGTGTCCATCCTCGTGATTTTTTTTTTCAATATAGTAAGGGGAGAAGGCCTTATGGAATTTGAACTCTAGGATATGTAGAACAGCTATCTCACTAAAAGCTTAAGCAAACTGTAACTGTTAGAATATTTTAACTAAAAGAGTGATTTTTAAGTGTGGGAACTCAATCCTACATCGACAAAAGGTCCAAAGAAACTTGAGTATATATATAGACTAGTTTTATTTAGCCTTTGAATTAAAGAGAGTCTTGGGACTCTCACATGCGCAGGAGGAGGGACTAGCGGAGGAGATACGGATTTCTAAATACAATACAGACTAGTATTAAACCCACTTTTTAATATTTGTTTAATTATTTTCTGCCATTACTTCTATAATAAAATTTCAGTTGCTGAATATCAAAAAACCTCCAAACGGCTAGTATTCCAACAACCATATTTTGAGTTATTATCTAATTAAGTATAGAAGTAATTATAGTCAATTAAACATGTATTATTTGTATATATATATATATATGTATATATTTTCAGCATAGAGAGATTATCTAATATCAACCTTACTGTATAAGTTTCTGGGCAATATATTCAAAGGTGTGTGTGAAGCTTCTGCTTCATTCGATTGTGCAGATCTGAGTGAAGCTACAGTCTATAGGTTGGGCTGTTGTATCCTGGGGACGACGCGTTGTTGCCTTCTGCTCTGTGATAATTTCATAAAGGGGCGCGAATCGTCTTAAGAGAGCGACCTAGTCCGCGCCTCACCCTGCCGTTCACTTTATTTAGTCACTTTATTTAGATCCAACTTTTTTCTTACAATAACATATATATTTATCTAATAAGACGTTAAATAGGAGATTGGAGATGGAGCTTAACTGCTCAAGACTCTTCTGAAAGCAGTTCTTAGATCAAAAGTTGTGTAATTATAGGTTGTATATTTAGGCAGGACCCATTGAAACCTTAAGATTTAAAGGATAATTATTGGGGAGAAGATTTTCCGGACTAAGAGAGTGTACTTAGGGCAGAAACTTAGGCATTGTGCAACCAATGATGCAGTAGCATACTAAAAGATTTAATCCTATACCACCGCTACATCGGGAAACCCAAATAACAAAAGAAACCCTCATGCTGCTCTAGAATTCGTAAGACAGAAGGGTCCTAGGCCGTAGTCATTCCCGGAATCACAGTCATCGTCGGCAATTCCCTTCGTCTTCATCACCGTTCGACAGCTTCGGCACTCTGCAATCGGCTGGGTTTGGCAATTTAGAACCATTCGTCGGGAAGAAGACCCAGGCAACAAAGTGGGTTCATAATCTAAAATCCGACCCGGACGTCATCTTAGAATAAACCAAACCCAGTTTCTTTGTTAAGACCCAGATCTGCCCAGTTTCTTAAAAACAAGAGACTTGACCCATTACTCAAAATGACTTGACTCCAAATCCTTAAAATATTAAAACTTGGTACGATAATGTATTCGACCTATCATCCGGGAACAAAGAAGGCCTAAGGACTGGGTCGAACTGAACTTGACCCTGTCTTTACACGAACTTGAGAACCCAGTCCAAAGACCTGGCCCAATACCCCAGCCCAACAGTAGCCTAGCCCAGTTACCAAAGTTTTCTAGAAGTTCCCAAAATTACTCAGGAATTTCCAGAAATCACAAAATTGCCCCATATTTTCCTAAAATTTCCCAATAATTGCTCAGGAATTTCCATAAATCCTAAAATTGCCCCAAAAATTCCAAAATTTAGCTCTTTATTCGAGTAGTCTTCTCTTTGCCAAATTGCCTGAGGCCTACGCTTTCTTAATCCAATTGTAGATGTTATGCAACTAAAATTCCTGCGCTCTTTTTTCTCTTCGCCTTGCTTTGCAAACTGCTGCAAATATAGATTCTGTACCTTTTCCTATACTATCGTGCATTTTGCAAGGCTGAATCTTATCTAGCCAAAGCAGAAGCCAGTGAGAAAGACCAAAACAGGGTAGCGGGCAGTAATCACAATAAAGGGCATGACTTAAAAAACACCACAATGCAGGGGGACACACATAGCAGCATCTTACATCTTGTAAAAGAACAAAAAGAAAGCTCAATATCAGACCTGTGTGCCAAACGCTTTCAATAAATTCCCACGCTCTTTCTCCATTTGAGCACAAGCTCGCCCAAAACCCATTGCAGTTTTGGATAATGTACTACCGCTGGTACATGTATTTTCAACTCCATATTTCCTGCTATCTTCAGACAGCTTTGTCCCTGTTGATAAAGTTGTAGAGAGGATATTAGTGTCAACGTCTTTGACGTGTCAAGATTATAATACCAAAATATAACATCAAATTTCACTAAATCACCTATTTCAACTTGTTTAGACCCAGTAACGATGTATCCTTCTACACCACGTACAATATCCCTTTGAAAGTGCTGAAAAAAAAAGGTAAAACTTCTGTAAACCAAGGAAGAACACGTGACTTCAAAATAAGAGAACTCCTATTGCAGGATAATTGTAATTAGAAGAGGTAGATTGCCTATAGGTGCTAATACTGTTAGATTTACACTAAACAAAAGTTTGGCTTAGTTAGTCCTAAGCACATCACAAGAGGCAAACAAGATAGTAGAATGGGCTTCAAAAGTTGGGTCATTACTCAAAGACAGGATATGAGGTCCATCTCAATTAATTTATTTTACCAGTAGTCGATATTGTGGAATGTAAGAACGCTCCTCCACATGCTTGTTATGGCCTAAAAAAAATTTCATTCACTCAAGGATACAAGAAAGAACCCATCAATCCACACAACCAAAAAAGGAAACAAAGGCAGATTTAAGGCATAGGAGGATTTGGCAACCTTGGCAGCGCGTGTTGATATGTAAAGCTTCTCAAGTTTTTGATGCTGCTGGAATTCAGCTTCATCAGTAACAACATTATCAGAACCTCCATATCCGCCAGCGCCGAACTGCTTGAGGACAGCCTGAAAATTTAACTCAATGATGAAAGTCTTCAGTTAAAAAAAAGGATTGATGCTAATGAACAAAGATACTAACCACCAGGTGACACATTTAATCGAAGATAAATGACAAAGTAAAGAAGGAAGGGTAACAACAAACTCAACCAAAGTTGGAACTACATACATTATTATGAATCATTTAAATAAAAGATATGGGCACAACAACTGATTGCAAGCATCCAAAGAAACCCCTGTTGTATGTAAACAAAGATAATAAAGAAATTAAAAACTACCACGGGCTTGGTGGGTGGGCCTATGGAAGTTGAAACATAATTTGTTTCACCAATTCCCTGTAGTAGTCAACTATAATTGGCAGTTTTAGCAAATTACAGAAATGACTGAACAAACTAGAAGCAACTATGAAGTCCATAATATGCAAAACCATGGGTCAAAACCATGCACTTATTAGTTGATTGCATCATGGTGGAAACCAAAACAACCTTCCCCTATTTGAAAACCAACAACCTATCATTAAATTGTGACAAGTTTTCTAAAAGTATAAATTATATTGAGGATGACATTTCCCAATAAATGAAACAAAACAAATCCTCAAGAATACTTAAATAGAGAAACATGATTCATGTAACCAACACCAATAGTTGAGATAGAGGCTTTGTTGAGTTGAGTTGAGTTTTTCCCTAAGAAAATTGATCTCTACAAGACAAAACAAAGCCACAAAAGTTTTTTTTTTCATTTCATTAACTAATCTGAGATACACATTCAACTGCCCAACTTCTAGGTTCAACAATTATAATAGCATGAATACTTCCAACTTCAATATTCCCAGCACTTGAGAATGTTAAGAAATATAGGGTTATTTTTATTATTAAGGGTAGAATAGTCTTTTATTTTTCCTGTCCTTTCAGTTTCATTTGTTTAGCCTATATATAGTCTCTTTGTATTTAGGTTAAAACACTTTTTTATTTTTCAATTGAATTATACAGTATCAATGAAACCCTAGCCTCCTCTTTTCTTATTTATTGTATTTCTCTTGATTGTTTAACAGAGAAAACCTCAACAAGTAACACTAACTAAGCACGAAGCCAATTCTTCAACTTACCAAACATCATACCCCCACGAGCATAAATAAATCACAATTCCACCAACATAAAATCCACATATCATTAACCACCATAAAATTAGTTATGTTATACATTGTCGCAATCACATATTAATGTAAGCATTCTCCATTCCAAGATTCAAATGCATCAAATAATGATCTAATAATTACTAACACACTGACTAGGGACTCATCTGAAAGTGACCTAACCAAACCAAAAAGAATCTCTCTCTCTCTCTCTCTCTCTCTCTCTCTTAATTTCATCTAAATCAAGACAACTCAAAACATTGCAACATAATAATAGAGAGCATAAAAATTATTTCATGAATTTGGCAAGATTCAAAACTAGGATGGATACACAGAAACGCAAAAATCGATAACGAATTAAACAAAATGAAGAATGTATACAAGTACCGGATAACATAATAGTCATAATTTCATGGATCTCTGTCTTGACCGAGCAAATGAAACAATACATCGATCTAACAGAAGTTTCTGGAGATCCAATCAGACTTCATAAACATAGTGTACGACGTATATATGGAATCGATTGTACTTCAACACACACAAATATGAGAGAAAGGGTACCTGTTGTTGCCTCGCGACCTGCTCTCTGAGTCTAGTGGCTTGTTTCCTGATTGCTTCCATTCACGACCGAATAACTCTGTGTGTGTGTGTTTGTGTGTTTGAGAGAGAGAGAAAGTTGATACGAAACGAAGAGAAAGGTTGGGGCGATGTGGTGAGAGCACTTTGAGAGAATCGTCGGAGCTTTGTCCGGTCGTGTAGAGAGAAGAGAATTGTCTACAAATACTTGTTGGTTGGTTGGTTCGATTTAAAAAAAAGTTTGGTTGTTTCTAATTGTCAGTTTATTGTTTTTAAGTAAGAAAATTATTTCTCCCCCAAAATAAACATTTTTATTAATAAAAAAGGGGATTTTTTTTTTATGATTATTACAACAATTTTACTTTTTTTTTTTGACAGATGTTAATACCTATAATCAGATGATTGAATTTAAAAATAGAGAACTTCAGGGAAGGAGGCGGCTAAGGGTCTCTGTATGCCTTTTAATTAGTAATTTGTGTTGGACATAGCCAGTCACTCAAAAAAAAAAAAAAAAGGAATTAATAATATTTTTTATCAATTTAATTCACAAAATATTTAATTTATATCACTTTAATTTCTAATCAGACAACCTGTTAAGTTTTTTAACGAAAATGACTCTATGTCATTTTTTTAGACGATATTATATTTTTAAAACGTAATCATTCTGTCAAAAACTTAATAGTTCGTGAAGGGTTAAAATGACACTAATTGAATATTTTATGGACTAAATTGAAAATATTGACACAATGACAACTAAACTGACAAAAAATACATACTTTAGTAATAAAAAATGCTATTAACACAAAAAAGGTGCAAATTTATGGATTAGTTGACAACATTTACATATGCATAATGTTTTTCGGACCAAATAGACCCCATGTACCATTGAAACTTGCTGCAAATTAGATGACTACAATGAATTAAAGTCGAATCTATTACTAAAATATTGTCATTTTAAACAAAAATACTGATCTACCGTACTTTTTAACATATTTAATGATCTATTGCAGTTTCTGAAAGCATAATTATTGATTCCACTTTTAATAGATTCAAACTAAGTCGGTAAATATTAAATCAGGTTCAAATAATATTACTTACAGTATTTTATAATTTTCACTTATCCATCTTTTTTAATGATGTTTCTTCACGCCATATGGTTTTTGGGAAAAGAAATAGAAAAATACAATTGATTCAAACATGAAACTAATGATGCATAAAAGTGGATTTATGTACAATTAAATCAGTTGAGTGTCATGTAAAACAATTAATGAAGCAATCAATAATAAGAGACAAAGATTGAGTAGTTGGCTCTGGGTGGCCTAACCACTGAAGGCGACAACAGTGTCTGTAGAACTCTATTAGTGAGAGGACAAGATAGCAGGGTGGAGAGAGCGAGAGAACAACAGTACACTCAAGGTGAGATATGAAAGATCATATTCTCATGTGTAAGGGAACTACAATTTATAAGCACAGAGCCCTAATTGAAGCGGTGACGCGAGGGTCAAGATACTAGTTTATCGGGGAGGCTGGCTACAATTGGGGATGAACACTATCTTAGAGTAATATCTATTCCAATGATTGTTTTCTCACGTGCGTTAACTCTTGTTGAATTCTTGGGCTTTGGATTGGACTGAGACAATGAGCTAAGTTTATTGTGCTTTTTGATGGTTTGAGCTTAACCTATGAATTAGGCCTGGTATGAATCTGGACTCGTCATTTGCCCCTAAACCTTAAGGCCCCAGTAGTGATAGGGACTTGTCATTTCTCACGTGCGTTAACTCTTGTTGAATTCTTGGACTTGGAATTGGACTGAGACAATGAGCTAAGTCTATCCTGTTTTTTGATGGTTTGGGCTTAACCTATGAATTAGGCCTGGTATGAATCTGGACTCGTCATTTGCCCTTACACCTTAAGGCCCCAATAGTGATAAGGGGTTGAGGGCATGAGTGAGCTCCTTCATTTGGGTAGACTAAAGTGTCTTGTTCTGTATGGTGGCTTCTTCAACTTTCCAGTGGATTGCATTTTCAAAACTTATTTCTCCATTTGGTAGTGCACGTTGCTGAACTTTCTTTCAAAACCCCTCTTTCCTAACTAGAGCTAGGATAGTGGCATTCTCTTTCTTCATTTCACAAGCAATAGAGAGAGGATAAAGAGAAGCATAGATGCTTCTACGCAAGGAGATAAAGACGATTTGGCGAGTGGTGTCTTAGAATGGGAAAGAGGCTTGGGTAATACTGAGATGAACCCGAAAAAGAATCTATTAATTCTCTCCCAATTGGTTGGATCGTAGGTGCGATGATTTACTTCATGGGTGAGGTTTCTCGTTCAAATCTAGGATGGCCCAGCTGCGTAGGGAATAGAATAGAATAAGCATCTCACTCATTCATGCATGCTCCACTTGGCTTACTTAACGCAAGCGACATAGGTAATCAAGCATTAATCGAGAGCAGAAGGTCGGATACCAAAGGAGATCTTTCAATCACTTTGTTAGATCCAAAGCACGTCTTCATCATGTTCTCGAACAAAGAAGATATGTACCAAAAAAGATAAGTTTTTGATTGAGAGATTGATGTTTAGGGTTTTCTATTGGAGCTATGATTTCTGTCTCTACAATGGTAATCCAATGCATGTGCCTCCTGATTTACTTTAGGACCATCAAAGATCTTTTTCATACTGGCCAGGTTTTGAAATATGTGGTTCAAAAGGACCAGCATATCCTGGATCAAGTAAAGACTCTGAGTTTTCAACAAGCTACTGATATATCCATTTAAGTAAGAATGGATTGGACCCGAGGTTTTTGTCTAAGAAAGTTCTTCGTAACTCTACATATGTCCCCAAACTCCTTAGTAGTAGTGGTCTCCTCTCTACATTGGTTGGGATCAATTGGGCAAGCTGGGACTCAGACTTATTCTAGATGAGGCAGGTTGGGTGACACTTACAAGGTAGGGGTCGCAGAAGAGGCAAGGCGCAGACGAGGTAGCCTGGGTGACGCCCATAATGCAGGGGAGTAGGCTAGGCGGCGCCAGGTGCTAGGCACTGGCTAGAGTATTACAAGATGATCAAGAAATGACAAAATTAAGAACGACCATAACTTTGTGCTCGGTTGTCCGTTGAGGCTTTTTTTTATTTAATTTGAGTATTTTTTTGAGATTTACTAGTGTCAAACAACCAAAGGCAGTTTGGGCACTAGATTTCTCTAAAAATTACTTGTTTTGATTGAATTTGAACTTTAACCATAAGGACTCAGCTCATCTTGTATGGTCTCCAACAATTGTTGAGATTTAGGGACTAGGTTCACCAGTGGTGGCAGGACCTTGTCGTGACGTGGTGGGTCATCTTTTACTTGGTGACTCATATATCTGGTTGTGATTACCATTGAATGTAGGAGGAAGACTGTAGGGTGAGAAACAAATTGGTTCTCATTGACGGCGCTAAACTGATGATGCACAAAAGTAAATTAATGTATAAAAGTGAATTTATGCACAATAAAATCAGTCGAGTGTGATGTAAAGTAATTAATGAAACAATTAATAATAAGAGACAAATATTGAGTGGGTGGATCTGAGTGGCCTAACCATTGAAGGCGACAACGGTGACCAAAGAATTTTATTAATGAGAAAGTACAAGGTAGTAGAGAAGAAAGAGAGAATAATAGTACGCTCAAGGTGAGATATGATAGTACATTCAAGGTGAGATATGAGAGATCATACCCCCAAGTGTAGGAGACGTACAACTTATAAGCACAAAGCCCTAGTTGAAGCGGTAATATGATGATCAAGATATTAGTTTATAGGGGAGGCTAATTACAATTAGGGATGAGCACTATCTTGGAGTAATGTCTTTCCCGATGATTGCTTTCTTATGTGCGTTGACTCTTGTTGGACTCTTGGACTTTAGATTGAACTGAAGCTATAAGCTAAGTTTAACCTACCATTTGATAGTTTGAGCTCAACCCGTGAACTGAACCCAAACCTAGTTTGAATTTGGACACATTAATTTTCATTTATCCATTTTTTTAATGATGTTTCTTCACATCATATGATTTTTTGGAAAAGAATAGAAAAATACAATTGATTCAAGCATGATTCAAAAGTTGTGCAATGGGCGCATACCCCATAATCAAGTTGGGTTTTACAAATTTAGTCGAAACTCGATGCTTTTCATAAAAAGCTAAAAATGATTGCTGATGTTATTTTAATAACGAACCCATAGCAAACCAGTGTAAACCACTAGTTTTGGGTGATTCGATCAAGTCATTAGAGGCACCTCCGAATCAACCTTGTGTCATTCGAGTGATCATTATCAAATTGTTCAATATTTTTTTGTGACGCCACATATGACATGAATCTTTTGTTATGTTCAACTTATTTTTTTTATATAATATTTTGTGAGTGGATTGTGGTAATTTCATGTCCTTTTCATATGAAATGTCACAAACTCATAGTGTTCATTAAGTAGGAAGTGGTGTGTTTGTTGATGATTCCATAATTCATTTGGATGAACACTAAGTCATTTCTAAGCTCTCAGTGGTCATATGCTCATGAGTGCATTACGAGGAGCACCATTCTTGAATGCACTCATGAGGCACCATATATAATGTATTTGGTGCCCTATTAAACCCACAAAGAACAATGGAAAATCTCATGCAATTGGGTGGAATAATGGGGGAATTTATGTAGACTTCCCCCACTAATGGGCTATTGTGGAGTCATGGCCAAGATTTTCCGTCGATGCTTTCAATAATTATATGAAAAATCATTTATAATATCAGAAATCACATAATTATATTGAGTTTTGTGCTGTTACAAATTCTAGTCCATAAAAACTCAACAATGACAAAAAAAAAAAACGCATAGATTTCATAAATGATAATATAAACATCAATAGCACACATAACGAGTTCAGATGAAAAGGTCCACTCAGTCAAATCTCGCCGATGATCAACAATGTACCCCAACTTTTAGTACATCAACGATAAAGATCCCATAGGACTCCAATGTAACTTTGGAGTTTGATTAATTAAGGTGAGACATGACATAAATGGATTGATGTGTAGCATAAAATGTTTTACGAGTAAGTACTTAAGCAAGAAATCTTCCACTTTTATTGACAACATATAAAAACTTACTTACTTAGCAAATGTAGGTTTGGACACGAAAGCAAGAAACAATGACTTTTATGCAAATGTTGGAACTATCAAGATATGAAATTCCCTTTTTCTAAGTTTAGTTCACTTTAGTCCATAATTTTAGATCATTACAAACATAAGTCATCATTAGGTGTAAAGATATCCACTAAAAGACATAATGATTAGTCAATAACTTGTCTATTGAAGCACCCCTCTACTCATCAGACCTATATATTCTCTTGCCTTATGCATACATTGGATTAATTATTTTAGTAGGTTAAAAGAGTTATTAAGATTTTCTTTATACTAAACTCCATAACACACACAATATGTCTGCAAATTGATGTGTTTATTACGTATTTGAGTAAAATGTTAATTATAAAGAGAAACAATTAAGAAATTGTTGATCGTGCATGCGAGAGAGACGAACAAAAAAGAAAACTATGCTACTTCAGAATAATAGTGTTGTCTAGTATGTATTGTGATTCGAGTTTGAAATATTAATTTGACTCATCGTTACAAATATAATATGAATTCAAAACGTTTGATAAATATATAT
>CM042191.1:32274506-32302678 GCA_023539305.1 Ilex asprella
CATTTGAACTTTAAATTTAATCACAAAATTTCTTCAATATAACGTTAGGAGGAAGTGGCCTCACCATCCGTTGTCCCAAGTTTGGAAATTCTAGTCAACGATTTCTGATTTTTTTCACCATAAACACCAACACAACAGTCAAATCACACTTCAAAGTGCTGTGACTTTTTTCCCTTCTCTCTCTCCTCGCTCGCTCGCTCGCCTGGTGCCAAATCTATGGCGTACCCTGTTCACCAATAGCAATAACACTAGTAGGAGCAGGTGCTCAGGGTGGACCCCATTACACACTATCAGTAGTTCAGGACTGTATTGTGTACTCTCTCCTTCTGGTGTTATATCTATTCTTGTGCTGTGTGTTCTTGTTTTCAGGTCTCTCTCTCATGTCTTCTTCATGGGTTTATGGCCTTGTTTTTCTTATTTCCATTCTTCAAGAATGTTGCTTTGTCCTCGCCATTGTTTCAAGCAAGGCAAGTTTCTTTCTGTTTCTTGACATAAAAGAGCTTTATTTCTTATGCTATTTTTGATACGGGTATCGAAAGTTATTACAAAAAGGTGAAAACTACTACGATACCCATGAAGAATTCTTAATATGATACCCAAACATTGGCTTCCCCAATCTGTTTATCTACTTTCTTCGTTTTTGTTTTTGTTTTTTGGGCTATTTACAGGTTCATATTGTGTATATGGGTCATAGACGCCATGAGGACCCCGAGCTTGTCGAGGACTCCCACCATGAGATTCTTTCATATATTCTTGGAAGGTTTTATCTCTCAATCTAATTTATCATCAAACATACACACACACGCATACATATATAGATATACTTGTATGTCATATGTACAAAATTGGTCTAGTTAGACTTTGGTCTTTTTTTTTTTTATCTTTTAAGGTTTTGAAATAAATGGAAATCTCAGTTGTACTAATCAGGCGATTTATTGGAAGACATTTGCATTTTCTTGCACATCCAAAACAGCCCAAAATCTGAAGTTGTAACTTTTTTCTTTTTATGATTGCATTTATTCAATAGTGAAACAGAGTTATTTATTCTGATTCAGATGGCAAGTTTGGATTATTTTACCATTTTATAGCCCCCCCAAAAAGTAATAACATGGGGTTTTTGGTTGATAGCAAAGAAGCTGCCATGGAATCAATTCTGTACAGCTATAAGCATGGATTTTCGGGGTTTGCTGCGGTTTTAACTCCATCTCAAGCTGAAATCATAGCAGGTGCTTGATGTTAGTCCTCTGTGAATTGTATCTAGTTAATGTGTCTAAAGCCCCTTAACGATTGTGTTCTTTGACACGGGGATGCAGATTTCCCTGGGGTAGTTCGTGTAGTTCCTAATAGAATTCTTAGTCTTCACACTACTAGAAGTTGGGATTTCCTACAAGTAAAGCCTAATCTGGTGAATGGAATTCTCTCAAAGGGTAAATCAGGTTTTGGGGCTATCATTGGCGTCTTAGATACTGGTAGGTGTTCACTTACTTTGTAGTTGATATGCATGGGGATATTTGTACATATGGCCTGATTTGTTGCCAATTTTTGTTTTTCACAGGAATATGGCCTGAATCTGAAAGCTTTAAAGACGAACAAATGAAAAAGGTTCCTTCTCATTGGAAGGGAATATGCCAGGAAGGAGAAGCATTCAATAGTTCCAGTTGTAATAGGTTAAATTAATTCATAATTTGATACCCTTGTGCGATCCTATGTCATTTAGTATCTTTTGTTGTGATCTGGCCTAATTTGATCTTAAATGGATATATGGTTCACGCATAAATAATATTTTATCACTGTTGTCCAGAAAACACATATGGGTAACCTGTGCAAATTTTTGTATCTAGACTCTAGAAATTCTGTTGGTACTGATCATGCAATTTGGAAGAATCATGAAAGTGAATTTTATAAATTCTCTGTTTAGTATATGGCCAAAAGCGCATAATATATACTTTTTGGAGTAAATCCTTTCTGAAGTAGGACTTATCCTTGTTGAGAAATGCAGTGTAGCTGGAATGAATAGTCCAATGTAGTCTGAACATAACCCTAAACAGGGTCGTACGTTGTTCCTGTTTGTCGTGTTTGCCTTTTCGTTTTAACTCAGTGATTCAAAAGGAGTATTGCAATTTCTCTTCTTTGATAGAAATCCGTGTAATTTCACTGTTCTTTTTCTTTCACTTCAGCATCATTATCATCACGATCATCATCCTTTATTCCCAATTTAAGTATAGCTGAGTTGTAGACGAATATGCTGTACTTCAGATTAATTGGTCTCCAATAACTTGAAAAAACGAATCTGGAGGGCAGTATTGGTGCCCTTCAATGTGATATAGAGGTTTGAAATTGCATGAATTGATGGTTAGTGCTCAAAATTCATTCAGCAGACCATGAAATCTTAGAAGTTCTAAGTTTTTCTCTTTTGTGGTTATGCTTTCATCATATGACAAAATTTGTGTTTACAAAATATAAACTTCAACAATATTAAACATGCTGTTGTATGGCATGTTATGATGAGAACCATGCACTGTTGTAAAACATGTTAGGATAAAAATCATGTGAAGATTGTTGAGCCAAATAGCTGGTAGTTTGAAAGTAGGTTTTTCAACCTGCGTTAGAAAATGTTTGAGTTTTCCTTTTCGTTTTCTTTTCCTCTTTTTGAAATATAGTTAGCCAAATGTTGACAATGGCTGAACTTAAATGTAACACTAAATGCCAGGATATATGGGCAGGAAAATTATTGGGGCACGTTGGTATATGAAAGGATATGAGGCTGAATTTGGAAAGCTGAATACCAGTGATGTGGCTGAATTCTTGTCTGCCCGAGATGCAGCAGGCCATGGTACTCACACCTCATCAACCGCAGCTGGAGTTTTAGTAGAAAATGCAAACTTTATGGGTCTAGCTCAAGGATTGGCCAGAGGCGGTGCTCCATCTGCTTGGTTAGCTGTATACAAAGTCTGTTGGGCCACAGGTGGCTGCAGCTCGGCGGATCTTCTGGCTGCATTTGATGAAGCAATATCTGATGGCGTGGATGTGCTTTCAGTGTCTCTAGGTTCATCCCCACCACTTGCTACTTATGTCGAGGACATGTTATCCATTGGTTCCTTCCATGCTGTGGCCAAAGGAATTCCTGTAGTCTGCTCTGGTGGGAATTCAGGTCCTTATCCTCAAACAGTTATAAATACTGCTCCTTGGATGATAACTGTGGCAGCAAGCACAATTGACAGAGCTTTTCCTACCATGATTACTCTGGGGAACAATCAAACTGTCGTGGTACTAGTTTTCTTTCATTCATAGACACTTGTGCCGGCCGGCCTATACCTGTTGATTTTGCACGTTTGTGGGACCATATATCACTAACTAATTTTATAACTAGTGGAGACACATTAATGTGGTTCAAGAAGAATAAGTAAGAACTCAACCCTCTCAGAGCATACTGTGGCTGTAATTCCATAAAAATTGAAATTAAATCAATGAATAGAACTTGACTATGTATCTGTAATAATTATGGTGTATTACATTCGATATCTTTGTTATATTTTAAACTTAATTTTGAGTTACTTCATTCTTGTTTATCGCAGCTATTTCCTGTTTATAATGTGATGTTGTTTCTTCTCTTGCTCAGGGTCAAGCTTTTTATACTGGAGAGGATAATAATTTCTACCCTATAGTGTATGGAGAAGACATTGCATCTGCTGATGCGTACGAAGAGGATGCAAGGTGAAATAACTGCCCTTTGCTTTTTGTCAACATTAAATCTATAGGATCTGTCTATGATGTGGCAGAGGATGTATTTTCTCCATATTTGCGTGACTTGCAGAAATTGTGATGCGGAATCCCTGAATGCCACTCTAGCGAAAGGAAAGGTCATTCTTTGTTTTCAATCTCGTTCACTAAGATCTGCAGCCACTGCTGCAGGAAATATACTGCCACTTCAGGCTAGAGGACTCATCTTTGCTCAGCTTCCGACTAAGGATGTTTCTTTGTTCTTGGGTCTCCCATGTGTCCAAGTGGACTTTGCAATAGGAACATACCTGCTGACATACATTGCATCAACCAGGTGATTCCTCCTGATTTAGCATGCATGTAATCCTATATACTTCTACTCAAGCATAATACATATTGGTATTCGAAAGGTACATTTAAGATCTTTGCCTCAGGATCATTCTCCAGATATGGAACGTGGACATTGTCTTTCTTATGGGGGGTGGGGGAGGGGGAAGGAGATGAGATTTGAACCTGCAATCACCTAAGGACGGGTGTAAGCCCATACCACATAACCAAATGATTATGGACTCCGTAATTTCTTGTAGGTAACAGATTTTTTATGCTGCAGTAATCCTCTTGTGAAGTTTAGCGTCACAAAGACAGCCGTAGGGCATCAAATTTCTCCAGAAGTGGCATTCTTCTCATCTCGAGGACCAAGTTCTCTCTCTCCCACGGTATTGAAGGTGCTGCTGCAGCTGTACTGATCATTTGCCAACAATTTTCGTTTTTTGTGCCTATTCCAATTAACTGCAATTAAAATTGCTGTGCAGCCTGACATTGCTGCTCCTGGGGTTAATATCTTGGCCTCTTGGCCCCCTTCTTCTTCTGCCTTCCCGCCTGATGTCAGTCCAAATCAACTACTCCCACTTAACTTCAAAATTGAATCTGGAACCTCTATGGCTTGTCCCCATATATCTGGTATTGTTGCTCTGCTCAAAGCGATCCATCCCGGATGGAGCCCTGCTGCAATCAAGTCTGCCCTGGTTACCACAGGTAAGTCATATGTACTAGATTGCCCCGTTTAATTATTCCAACACGCAGTAGTTGAACATACGGGGAGGGAATGCTTCCCGATGCCTTTAAAGCCTCTGACTCTCTAATTCTTTCCTTTTCACTCCTGCACCAAGCCTCTGTAAAGTACGGATATGATCAATGTGCTACTGCTGAGGGAGCTCCACACAAGACGGCTGACCCATTTGATTATGGTGGTGGTCATGTAGATCCTAACAAAGCCATAGACCCTGGTCTCATTTACGACATGAACATCAAAGATTACACGCTCTTCCTTTGTTCCATGGACTACAATGACACTGCCATTGGCTGGCTGACGGGGGCTCAGACTCCATGCCGTAAAAAAACCAACTTCCTAGCAAACTTTAATCTTCCATCTATCTCTATTCCTGAGTTGAAGAAGAGCGTGATCGTATCAAGAACAGTAACAAATGTAGGTCCTGCAATATCTGTTTACGCTGCTCGAATTCAAGCTCCAGCTGGGACAAGTGTGAAAGTGGAGCCATCAATTTTGTTTTTCAATGGTACTGTGAAGAAGCTAAGGTTCAAGGTAACACTTTGCTCTCTGCTAAGAGTACAAGGCACATATTCATTTGGAAATCTGTTTTGGGAAGATGGATTTCATGTAGTGAGGATTCCACTGATAGTTCGACCGGTCATTGAGGACTTTTATGCTCAAACATGATTCTAGAGTGTATCATTTTTATTCTTTTCTAGATATCTAAGGTGTCTGTTTATTTTCATAAGATTTCATGTGTTGATACTTTATCAAAATACATGTTAAATGACCATCTACTCCAAAGGTTTAAACTGTTAGAGAATGTGTAACTTAAATATTTATATTTCAATACACTCTCTCTCGTGCATGTTAGATTTTGAACTTAGCACATGAAAATCTTTTTAATAATTAGAGTGGTGGCGAGATTCAAATATGGGACCTCTTGGTCTAATATCATGTTGAATAATTATTTATTTCAAAAGTTTAAACTGTTAGAGAGGGTGTACTTTAAGTATTTATACTTCAACAATAAAATTAGTGGAATAGCTGCAAATTATGATATTAGGATTAATAACTTTGTAGAAAGGACAGGTAATGGATGCCATGATGAATAGGCAAAGCAACTACACTCAACGAGTACTTCATATGCCACCCATATAGCATTGCTCATATCCCATTGAGTAATGCTAGATGGACTTAAAAAGTAGACTTAAAAAATTGATTTGATAATTCCAACCATTGAATCGGCAGTAGGTCCCAATAAATGCTGGGACCTACAGTGAAATCAATGGTTGGAATTATCAAGTCAATTTTTTAAGTCTATGTAGCATTGCTCAATGGTTGGGATTATCAAATCAATTTTTTAAGTCCATGTAGCATTGCTCTATGCCATTTTCATTTGAAAGCCTTCATAAATGTCTAAACATCTCGATTAGTCCCCCCTTTCATTTATGTGGTTAGATATACTCTTAATAGAGTATAACATTTAGTTTAGCTTAACAAGCTAGTCTTGCTGAAAGAGTAGAAGGCTGGTAGGAACAGGCACCTGCATTAATTCCGCCTCTTTTTTCAGATATTCTGCATTAATAAAATTACAACTAATTTTGTATATGTATAATAAATCAGATAGGTGTTTGAATTTATGAGGGTATATTTTCTTACCAAATTTCACACACTCAACACACATCCCCCCTCCCAATTTCAAAAACTCAATACACACCCTCTACAATACACAACTGCACATACATACACACATTTCAACACACATTCTGATGCATGCATAGTGTAATAATTCAGTGTACAGTGACTTTATTCACGAGATATCGCAAGTATATATGTATATTAACAATATTCAGCACCAACATATGGAAACAATTTGCAGTCTCAAGGAACCATAAACAAAATAGTATGCTACAGAGGAAAAGAAGAATTCATGCTCCTAACAAGAATTAAATCTTCATTTCGGTGCACATTTTTTTGGTCAATTCGAAAACTAAAAACATTTTGAAAACAGAGAGAAATTTTGATTTTGAAACATGCTACAACATCATAAGACTTTTGACATTTAATTACTTGATATGTTTCAATTTTTACGAATACGAAAATATTTCAATCATTTCGATGAAAAGAAAGAAAAAGAATTTTGATCATCAGTGTCTAAATCAATTGCAACTAGCAAGGTTATTAAATTTTAGTTGACTAGTCGAATGAACCCACTTTGAACATGTCCACTTAAGTTGACAGAATACTGTTTTGATAACCGAAGAAATTGGGGGGTTTTTTTTTTGGCTCAACAACAGGGTTGTTTACGTCGGTTTATATGTATTTTGATTATTTTTTTTTTGTCAAAGGTAGATCATCTACGTCAGAATTAAGGTATTCATGAAAAATAATTTTTTTATAGTCTGATTTTAAAAAATTATTAAAATTCAAATTTAGGACACCTAAATTTATTACTCGTTTATGTTACGAGAGTTTTAACTTCTTCCAAAATGAAATCATTTCAGTAAAATAGAATGATTCTGACAAATCCCAGCACTTGTGTTACCATTGGATTCCTTGCTAGATAAATAAAACGATGCTTACATCAGTTCAAATATTGGCCGCTGGGGTCGTTCAACAACTTTTCTGGAAAAGTTTATAAAATTAATTGAAGTTAAGTGCTTGGTCAAGTCATAATCAAGTTGCTTAAAAGTGGAGGTTCATTTTGATTGATATGTGCTTAGCCCCTTGTAACAGGTCAAATGAAGTTAGTTGGATATTTGGTTTAAATCTTTGTCACTTAATTTATCACAATTCAATCGCAATATATAAATTCTCACAAGCAAGTGGAAATCGAATTCTCCCAAGCTTTAAATAATAACAGCAAAGAGCTATAAATTCAAACGTCTCGAATTTGGATCTTGACAATTTTTTAAGTTACTATCATAAGGGATTTATCTCTCGTGAATACCTTAGTCCCGGTGTGGATGACCTATTTTTGACTAGACTACGAAAAAATTTAATCAAAATGTGCATAAACTGATCCAAATACCCTGACCGATGAATCAAAAAATAAATTGAATTGCATCTTTAGAAACCTCTAATAAAGAAAACACTTGAAGGACTCATACTTGTTTGAGAAAATGGATTGAGGAATTTAGATGGGGGGAACCAAAGTATATACAAAGGACAATCTCTTTAAAAAAAATTAGGGAACAAACTTATATAATTCAGGATATTCATAACTAATACTAGTGTAAAAAGGTATTTTCTCAATTCGGAAGGACAATCTAGTAATTTTATGTTGTCCGAACCACTTTTTTTTTTCTCACTATTTTAAACAGGGGCGGTGAGTTTCGACATAATGATCCAACGATGGACTGTCGTGATATGTTGTCTCATCTATGTACTATCTTATCTAAATAGCGAATTATGAGATTAATTAAAAAATAATTACACTAAATGTTAAAAAAAAATAGTGAGGATTGTTTTAATAGCGGCATCAATGATTCAGAATCACTATACAAGAAATCCATTATTTGATCGGACTGAAGTGACATTACCCACATTAATACCATGTGGGTAAAGGCAAAGGCTAACATGGAAATAATAATATTTCTACATTAAAAAAGTTTTCAAATGTTAGGTCTAAAATTTAGTCTACACATAATGAGGTGTGTTGAAATATTAATACTTAAACGAGCATTCGTTCTGATGATGCACAAATTGGTTTGCACACCACAGTCAAGTAAATAATATCAAATACAGTAAAATAGGTAGAGAGAAAGAAAATAAGGTTTATAGTGATTCGGTCAATCAAGACCTACGTCCACTTTCAATGGCTAAGTTCGCTGGTATTTTTATTAACTCCGGTGTGTTTGGAAGAGTAAAGAATTACGAAGAGTAGAGAATTACAAGAAAGAGAAGAGAGAGCTTGATTTTTGTGAGATGCCCCCCAAGTGTTGGGGGAGCTTACATTTTATAGTTGTCTGCGTAGTAATTGTATAGTCAGTCATTAGGGACAACTTAATGGTATTGAATAGCCTAACGACCCCTCATCTCCTCAACAGGCAACCTCTCCTCTCCTCAACGACAGAGAAGTTATGGTGCTTAATGGTATTAAATAGTCTGGCGACCCCTCCTTTCCCCAACGGGCGACCTCTCCTCTCCTCAACGGCAGGGAAGTTATGGTGCTCCCGAAGGACTTGGTCAAAGGTGAAGGCAGGTTGACTCTCTCCAAGCGGTGAGGGTGAGACTCCTGAATGACCCTTACTCCAAGGTGGTAGAGGAGGAGTCTATTGGACTCCAAGGTGAAGAGGAGGAGACTCTCCAGCTTCTAAACTCCAAGGTGGAGAGGAAAAGACTCTCTAGCTCTTGGACTCCAAGGTGGAGAGGAGGAGGCTCTTCAGCTCTAGACTCCAAGGTGGAGAGGAGGAGGCTCTCCAGCTCCTAGACTCCAAGGTGGAGAGGAGGAGGCTCTCCAGCTCCTTAAGCTTGATAAGTTGCTCCATACTGATGTAGCTCCTTGAGCTTGATGAGTTTGACCGGGTTGACTTTGCTGGACCTCTTAGAGTTGGGTCTCTTGGGCTTGTAACATGATTTGGGCCCCTGGGCTTGGCCCATCACGTTCTATAAGGGAGAATTCGTAAAAATATTTAATATATCAATTATATTATGTCAATAAAATATTTATCTCTCGTGAATATTTTAATTTTGGGGTAAATAACTTGTTTTTTGACTAAATCGAAAAAAAAATTAGTCGAGATGAACATTAAATAGTCTGAACATCTCTGACCGTTGAACTAAAAAAATAAAATAAAATAAAATATCCCATGACAAGTCAATAAATTGATGAGTGGACTCCAAAAGATTTAATAATTATTCCATCCATATAAAATAACCCTTACCCATAAACCGAATCAAATATGATATGAGTATTACTATGTGAACTTAAAAATTATACTTAAAACTAGAATTGATATTCACAATTATTTAGGCCCCGTTTGGTAACGTTTTCGTTTTTCGTTTTTGAAAAACGAAAAACAGAAACAAAAAATGATTTTTTTTTTGTTTTTGAAAATCATCCCTCGTTTATCATACGATGACAGAAACGAAAAATATAAACGGTTAACAAACAAATTTTTTTTTTCTCGTTTTCTTTAAATATCAAAATAAAAATGAAAAACGAAAAATTTAAACGTTACCAAATAGGGTCTTAGTAATTAATAGATCCTAATAAATGATGAGATCTAAAATAAAATTAATAATTATAATTATCAAATCTAATTTTTAGGTTTATGTAACAATATTCATGTGATATTTAATCGTTAAAAAACATTTTCTACTCCTAGGAATAGGCAGTGGAGGCCGGCAGGATTCGCGTAACCATGACACGCTATGCATGTGAGCGCACCGAAACAAGCAGTGCCGTTTGGCCAAAAAAGATATTATAAGCAGCCAAAGACTAGTATTTCTCGTCAAGTCACGTGTCCGGCATGTCGCCGACTCTTTATCACTTCTCTCGCCATATGTCGATTTGGCAAGGTATTCGGTTGGTTTTATTTTTGACTTATCTTACGTCAACCTTTTTTTTTATTATTGTAAGGGAAGTATTTAAATTAGTTTCTGAATATTTGAACTAATTTATTTCATTGATTCGAACAAAGGTAGATTGTATTCGTCGAGACTAAATAATTTATAAAGAATAAATTTTTTATAATTTAATTTAAAACAATTTTCTAATTTTAAACTCAACACGTCTAAGTTTATAGTTCTGTCTCTATATTACTATGGTTTCATCGACTTTTTTTTTTTAGTTCCACTGTTCAAGAAAAGAGGTCCGGTGCAGCCCAATCACTCCATCGCCATTTTTTATGAGACGCACATAAAACCATATATTCACCACGAATACATTGGACCCTTTGGTGGTGTAGTAATTAGCTAATTTAGAATTTAACAATTTAAACATGCAATTTTAAATGGCATTATCAAATATTGTTGATCAAAACTTCCATCATACGTTTTAACTATGGTGTCATCTTGTGATTGGATGAAAAAAATACAGTATTATACTAACGAATTATTTTTTAGTATCAAAGTCTAACCTTAAACTTGATAAACCATCATGGTAAATTTTTTTATCTCGACATCAATGTGCAAGTTAATTATCATTCAATTTTTATTTTGAAACCTATTTATTTTAGTATTAATTTTTTTTTTGAACCAGAAGTATCAAAGTTTAAAATTTATTTATCAAATTATTTTTTTATTTCAAAAAATATGATTTTTAATGCAAAAGTTTTTTTTTTTGTAAATACAATGATTTGGAAACGCGTAATTTGCATTGAAAATTTTTATTTTCAAATATTATTTTTGAGAAACAACGTTAGTTAGATAAATAAATAAATAAAATTATGATACTTATATATAAAAAAATTAAAATAAAAAAATACTGGTCGTGAACGCGTCTCTCTTTTGAACATCATATGCCAGCTATGAATCAATCCAAAGTACAATTAACGCTTATTATTTCACGACGTGGACCACTTAAACTTTCCACTTATATATCCCACCAGAAAGGCACTATTGTGAGCCGTTCTCACGCACTAGAACGGGCCCGTGAAAGAAACAACCCAGGAAGGCCCATGTGTCAATCTCATGATGAGGACAGGCGGAATACAAAGGGGGCGGCGCAATTAACGCGTCGAAGTTGTCTATTTTTGTAAAAAAGTCAAAACCTGAGGGCAGTCTTCTGTAAGACCGAAAGGAGAGAAAATACGAGATTTTGGCGGTTTCCTTGCTGTAACCCCATTCCGTTTCCGTTTTGGAAAATTACACTTTGTACCCTAGAAATTTGAAGCATTTTTATTTTATACTCTTAAATATTATTTTTTTTGTATGATAACCTTAATATATTAAAAGCATTGTAATGTATCACTTCAGTTGTCTTTCATTGCTCATTTTATCAATGTTAATTAGATATTTTTTTTGACAAAATAAGCAAACAACAAAGTTATATTGTAATACTTTTAATACATTTAGAATATAATATAAAAAATTTAATATTTAAAAATATATAATAAAATCCTTTAATTTAGGGTAAAAATAATAATTACCAATTCCATTTTTGAGTAATCTTTGCGTGGAATAATGAAGTAGCGGTGGTCACATTTTTAAGGAAACGTAAGCGTTAATCCATTTTGCTTACTGTTCAATTTTAGACCTTGTATTCTTGCCCTCTTTGGGAAAAAATATTCATTACAACGGTGATACCACGTGACAAGATGACGTGATATCACCGACTAATAATATTAAAACAAATAAGTATATAGACCCCACAAAAATTAATAACTAACCTACCATGTAAGCAAATAACTTCCCACCCTTCTGCCATGTAAGCCTAAGTGGGGTTCACCTTTCTCATTTAAGGTTTTATTATTGGTTGGTGATACCATGTCATCAATTGTGACATAGTATCACCGTTGTATTCAATATTTACTCCCATTTTGGGGGATGGAAGAAAATATTGTCCCATGTAATATTTAAAGTCTTTATTTATTGAGATGTTAAATTCGTGGGTGAGGATTCTCTGTTATTGAAAATTAACAACAGATGAATTGTTGATTATAAAAATGTCATTTTGTTAAATAAAAATTTCGTTCTGTTTCATTCGTAACCAAGGTAACACTTTAAACACCTTTTGAAAATAAGTTAACATTTTCTAAATAACAAATCACTTATTTATAATTTAGTGCTGAAAATATTTGTCATTTACGATTCTATAAACTTCTTATAATTAACAAGTTTAAATATCAAATAATTCGATCTCAATTCATTTAACTTTTTGACATCCACCATCCCACCTCGATAGCCATTGTCGCTGCTGACATCGTGACTAGTCCACCACCAATATTATTATTATCACCAACACCACCATTGTCACCTTACTATTACCACTCATCTATTGTTCTCACTATCTGTCATACCATACAATCACTGCTGCTAACACCATTAGCAATTCATCATATTCACCATTGCCACCACTATGGTTATTACTACCACCTCTATGGTTACTATTACCACAACCACAATCATAACCATTATCTACCTTCACCCTTATTATCATCACTTGAGCATATTTGCACCACCTATCATTGTCATTCATGTCATTATCACTATCACTTATTGTTAGTAATGCCACCAACTTACCCTTGCCACACCTCACTTTCGCCGCCACCATGACCACCACCTACCGATCTTCACTATTGTATTCAGCTTACTTACATACCATTTCATCACCCCCGCCACCACCATCATCCAATCAACAATCACCCCACCATTGTCATCACCACTATATGAGTTATTTCTTTTGATCGATTATAATTAAGGTAGTCAATAGATCATATTTTATTTTGATTTTAAATTGTATAAATCATATCGTGCCATAATTTTGTTCGGATCATATATTTGATTCATTTTGTGTTAGAGGCAACACTCCCTTTTATCTCTATTAATGCCAAGGTAAAATCTACAAGTTTTCAAACCATTGATAGGCAAAATGTGGGACAAATTTAGCATATATGCCTTTAATTATTTTACAATAAGCATTTAATTGATTCATGTCGTTTTTAATTAAATTTGTATTTATTAGCTTACTTGACAAGTACAATTGATGTATCCGTTTAATAGTAAAACCAAATTTATTAATTGAAAATGGGGTTCGTAAATCATGCCTCGAATTGTTAAGACTAAATTTCACTTGAGTGATCCAAAATTGAAAGAAGATTCCACCTTTCGAATTTGAATTCAAAAACTAAACGCGCCACTTTCCTTGGAAGCAAACCACACAATAAAAGACAACTGTGACCAACACAGTCATTTTGTGGCTGTCATTCTAGAATCATTTTGTCGTTTAGACCTTATTTCCTGTTGGAATCAACCAAAACCTCGTCAGTCAATAATAGAAAATCTTCGTAGGACTGTGGATTCGGTCTGAACTGGCCAACCCCTCATTGACCTGAGAATAGTCGTTCAGTTTCCTTAGCCTAGTAAATATCACATACGTAACTGCCCATTGTTATACATTAATCCAGAGAAACTGTAAAATAAATAGAAGAGAGAGAAAGTAGATAACAGAAGAAAAAAGAAAAACCATTAACCCACCACCAGTTTCGCCCACGAACCAGCCCTCATTTCAGTGCTTTACCCAACTCTCTCCATACCTTTTCTTCTCCATCTTCTTCAACCCCTTCAAGCTTTTCTCTTCAAACCCTTCAGGTATTTATACACAATTAACGTAATTAATACCTTTATAATTCTCTCATGGAGAGTTTTTTTGTAACGTTGTTTTCTAATTTTTGAAAATTCAGGAGGTTGAATTACAGTGTAGAAAATGGAGTACTGCTATGAGGCAAGAGCATTGAAGTCGAGTTTTATACCAGAAATAGCCATGAAATCGACCCAACAAGTTTTTATTGAAGATTTGCTTTGTGTCACCGGAATTAACAACGTCTCTTGTGATGATTTTTCCGTCGATGATCTTCTGGACTTTTCCGATAAAGATTTTAAAGATGGGTCTGTTGGAGAAAAAGACTCTCTTTCTGTTTCTTCTCAAGACAGAGTCCACGAAGAAGATACCTCAAATTCCACCACTTTTTCCGGCACCGACAAATTTGGGTCCTTCACCGCCGGCGATTTTTTCGTTCCGGTAATCATTCATAGCCCAAAAATCTCTATTTTTTTTTTGGAATTTCGATGGTTTTATTTATGAAATTTAATGCATATTGAAAATTTGAAAACCATTTTAATAGGTTGATGATATGGAGAACCTTGAATGGTTATCCCAATTTGTGGACGATTCGGCGTCGGAGCTCTCTTTGTTGTGCCCCGCTGGCTACGTGGAAGAGGAAACCGGAAAATGTTTTGAAAGCCGGTCGGAACCAGAGGTTCCGGTTCCTTGTTTCCCTACACCGGTTCAAGGCAAAGCGAGAAGCAAACGGTCTAGGCCTAGTGGAAGAGTCTGGTCTCTTGGTTCTCCATCGCTCACTGACTCGTCTTCAACCTCTTCTTCTTCGTATGGGTCTTCCTCGTCATCGGTCATATGTACTAGCCCGGTTCAGACTCTGTACCCATTCTCTAGTTATTGTAAACCGGCGGCGAAGAAGCAAAAGAGAAACCCGTCTACGGAGAGTAGCTCAGGATCAAGTGGGTCCCAGCCACAACGGCGGTGTACCCACTGCCATGTTCAGAAGACCCCACAGTGGCGAACTGGTCCATTGGGTGCAAAAACTCTTTGTAACGCTTGTGGTGTTCGGTTCAAATCCGGTCGGCTTTTTCCGGAGTATAGACCCGCTTGTAGTCCGACTTTCTCCGGCGATATTCACTCCAACAGTCACCGGAAAGTTTTGGAAATGCGACGGAAGAAGGAGACGGCTGAAATTATCGAACCCGGTTTAGCTTCACTGGTTCCCATTTGTTGAGGTCTAGGCTTTAGATTAGGGTTTGTGGACCTGGTCATCGGAGCCAGGTTTTTCCGGTTCGATAGGTCTGGTTAGTGCAGACTTGCAGTTATAGCTTTGTAACGGAAATTAGGGAGGTTTTCTAAATTTAGGTTTTTAATTATATATGGTTGTAATTCATTTATTTGCAGGTTAAGTTAAATAGACAGGGAGGAGTAAACATTCAATGTACATTTTTATTGTTACATGGTGTCATTGACTAATTATAAATGAACAAAATAGGATAATTGAAATTCATTAATTCCAAATTAATAACAATTAGAGTAATATTATGTGGATTTAAAAATTTAACCTAATTTATTAATTTAATGATGTAATTTTAGTAAAATTATTAAATTAACATAACATTTTAATGTTTAATAGGGTTTATAGTTATTCTAAATGTTATAATAAATTAAATCATTAAAATAAGTCTCCATAACATTACTCTAAAAATAATTAGATCAGGGTGGATCCCGTTCAAAAGTTGATAAACTCCAATCATTCGATGGTCATTTGGGATACCATTTGGATTCAAAGTATTTCGGTTACTGCTATTGTTTTTTTTTTTTGAACAATTAGTGGTGTTTGATTTAATTTACATGTATATCAACTAATTCTTTTTTTAATTTAATCAAAAATAAATTATTTACACTATAATTAAAATATTTATAAATAATAAATTTATCATGACCTAATTTTAAAAAATTACCAAAATTCGAACTCACGTTTAATTTTTTAGGTAGTCCTTGCTGCCAATTCCTCAAGATTTTTCTTAGCTTTTGAAGTTTTGAGTAGGTTGAAATTTTCAAAACCGTTCAGCGGTTCGTGCTGGCCGTTGAAAACCAACGTATATTAGGGTGTTCTGGTGCTGTGGTATAATTACGTGGGCCCCACCAGAAATTAGGCCGGTTTGTAGTTCAACTGAGGATGCTTGATTGGTTTTTTGGGCCCTTGGCATTGAAATTGTTTTGATTTTTTCGCAATATCTCTCAAGCATGTGTATGTAATGTCCTCATCGTGGGCCTCGTGGCAGTGGGGTTCGAAACTTCCAATCCATTATTTGCTGCATTGAATTCAGTATTATCATCAAGTTAGAATTACATGAAATTTTAATTTTTAAAATATTAGAATCAATTTTAGTATTTTAAGATCAAGATGATTGAATTCTTAGCATAAAAAACCACATGAGTTAGTGGTTTAGTAGCAAGTCGTATTTGTTTACGGTCATCCCTAACTCTTGCGTGGTTAAAAAATAGAGTTCGATCCGCAAAAGTAACATGATTTTTCTGTTTGACTTTGGTGATGTTGTGGTGATTAGTTGTTATTTCGAGTTAGTAATTATGATTCAAATTTGACATTCTACGGTAGATGACCCTCATGGTTACGCCCATAAAAAGTTACTACCTATTAATTGACTTTCCTTTTTTTTCCAACCAAAAAAAAAAATATCTTAGCTTCAAAATGAAATCATACCACCTGACATTCAAAAAATAATTTTTTATGCCATAATTTCTCCCTAAATTTTGATGGCTGCTCGCAGACCAAAAAGAAGGAATTTGATGGCTGCTTAGTCTGATTTTTCCAAGTGTTTTGAGCTAAGAAATCTAAAAGTCACAAACTTCAGTGTGTTGAGTCTTCTTTGATTATTCCGCCACTTCTTATTGACTTGATTATGAAAGCCCAAGCTAATAATGGCTTGTCATAATATCATTTAAATCTAATTAATCAATTTGATTTAATGTTGTTTTAGATTGAAATAAAATTTCTTCTCATATCAAAATTAGTATTACTAAACTTATTGGAAGAGGGTAAATCCGCCGTCAGGGGATCACCGACCCTCCATTGAAGGATTTCGGTTGACCTACGTGCGTTCGGCAGTAACCTTTACCCTTCAGCCGCATGTGGGCTTTGTCCCACATCGACTGAGAGTCGTCTTCCCCACCTGAATATAAGTGAACACTTTGTAAGAGTGGATATCCATCATCATCTGATCAGATGACATGATTTTTTATGGCATATATAATTTTTTATCGATCTTACAGTTGGAGGGGAAGGGGCAGGGTTGGGCCCCTTGGTTCTAGGTTGGGCCCTATCCTAAGAATATAAAGGCTATTCATGAACAAGTCAGATTCACTTCCTGCCCAACCCATTATGCCCTTTAACCGTTGATAAAAGTCTCATGAATTACATCAGAGAAGGCCCAATATAAGAAGGCTATTTTCAGAATAACCACTGGGCAGCCCGAAAACTAACCAACAGTCCAACTCATTTAAATGGGGCAGACCCTAGCTGCAAGTTAGATCCGGCGGCCGCCACATGTCTTTTCTCTCTCTGAAGCTGAGTCGCTAACGCCATCCCGCATTTGCTTGAACTCTACTAAGGTTCGACCCTCATCCCCCCTCTCTCTTTCTCTCTAGATTTGATGGTATTTTCTCTTCAATTCGACGTATGTCAAAATTATTTCATATACATGCGAATCTGTACTAGTTCTGTAGTCTGAATTTGTTCTGTAGCATGAATTTGTTTGATTCTGATCCGAAGCAGTGATTAGGGTTTTTGATTTTGTTGTTACTAGTGTATTTATGTGTGTGTCGACGAGTATCAAATAAATTGATGTTATGTTTGACCACAAATCAGGTAAAAAAGCTATGCACAAAAAAACTCAAGTTAACGTTACTGTATTTTTGTTGAAGACAAATCTGTAGTGTGTGTGACTTGTGGGTGAGGAGAAGAAGAGGAGGAAAAAGGAGAGAGAACAAAGGGACTGTTGCTCTCATGTTTGTAGGTTCGGTGGGGAAGAAAGGGAATTGGTAGTAATTGGAGGATTGACCGAACAATATGGGTTGCCCAGACACCATCTGAAGGACAGCCAATATGAGGGACAAACATTAATGCAATTTTTTTCCCTAGGAAGAACAGGGGTCTTCCATTCTTCTTCACATTCTGTCCTCAAGATTTGGGTGAGTCAGGTATATGCTGGCAACCACTAGGGTATAGGGATTTGTTGGTTTAGTGGATGAAGGTTTTAAATGGAACTTTGGAATTGATCAAGGAATATGACGTTCCACGGAAATATATATATCAGCCTCATGCTGTGTTGATTAGTGGTTTTTTTTTTCTTTCTGTCTTTTTCTTGTCTTTTTTTGAGTGGTTTTGTTTTTAGATGAAATGAAACTGTTGATTTCTGGTTGAGTCTTTAAGTAAAACTTCTTTAACTAATAGCGATGAATGGGAACCTCAATCCATATGATGGGTTAGAGGATACTGATATGTAGTAAAGTTTCGCATTTGAGAGAAAAAATGGTGAAGCTGGAGTTTGAGTCAGCTATTGTTCTAGCAGTTTGTAGGTAATGGGCTATATTGGGGGGGCATAGACTTCTAGGATGTGGTGTGACTGGTGTCTGCTAATTCTTATCAAGGAGGTGGTTGAGAACTGGTTTCATTTTAGTAAGAAATTCCTTGGTGCTGGCCAAAGTGATTTGTAATTAATGTGAGGGTGGTTTGCTTGTTGAAATGTGTGTTACGGTGTTTAATAGCATAATGGGTAATGGGGGTTTCGATTTGAAGTTTTGAACTCATGGATTGTGGTCTTGGGTGTGTGGTTGTAGTGGACAGGGTGGAGGCAGCAGCTGTTGTGGTGGTGCTTGTTTTTCTACAGATCAGCGGTGGTTGGTGTTAATAGGTATTACTTTGAATATGAGTTCAAACGGCAGGAGTCGAAGTAGGAGCAGGAGCAGGAGCCCTTTGGATCGTAAGATCCGTACTCAACGCTTTTCCCATCGGGACGCACCATACAGGAGAGAGTCGCGTCAGGGTTTCAGGTTTTGTTGTCCAAAATCATATGTTTATAGTTTAAATTTTCACTTGACTATTCTCATATTCACGTATTGGTGGGGATTAGAGGCACACATGTATAATCATTATGCTAAATCTGTTTATTATCTTTCTTTTTAAACGATGCTCTATATGAATGGGTCAGGATCTTTGTATTTAACTCTCATAGTTTTGTTTATTGTTTTTAACACGCTATTGCCTATTGCTATGTTTATGTTGTTTTAAATCAGGATTTCCACTTGCTGGTTGGACATTGACATTTTTTTATCCTTCTTTTGTGTTTTTAGCAAAACATGCACCGTTTGAAAGTTCCACAAGTTATGGATATAGGCAGATATGAATTTTTTATGATTTTAATAAATGATATTTAACATTTTAAACACTATTTTTTTCCGCAAATTGTACCTAAGAACTTTACGAGGAAAAATTGATAGTTTGTATGTACTATACATTTTGGGTGATAAGCAAACTTATTATGTGTCTTTCTTAGATTGTGTGCAAATCTTTCAACTTAAGGAAGTGAAAGCTACCGTGTTCTTAGATATTGTTTCAGAGTTAGGCATGTTTCTCATGCCCTTTATTTTTGGAAAAAAAATTACCAGGAAACTGCTTGTGAACTCTCTTCTACCAAGCACCTGTTTTGAATATTCTTCCACTAAGCGACCCCCCCTAACCCTCTAGTTTGTTATTTTCTTTGGTTGGATTTGTACTTCTGTCTCTTCCCATTGTGTGTTGGTTCAAGGGGGATTGGGCTTAGGCTGTCTTTGTGATTAGCAGCTATATTTTTTGCTGATGTGGTCCTTTCCTTCCCCTCTACTGCACTGCAGCAGCCTGAAGAATCAGTTTGCAAGATTTTGCTTATAGGACAAATTTTTTTTTTGTTTTGGGCGGTGTATTATTGCAGGAAATTCACTATTATATTGTGTTTTGTTTCAGCCAGAGCAATCTATGCAATAACTGTGGAAGGCCAGGTCATTATGCTAAAGAATGCTTCAGCATATCAGTTTGTCACAATTGCGGTCTTCCCGGGTAAGAGAAGTTGCGATTCACTCTTTGTTAGTTCAACATATGTTTGACCTATGGTAATTGCAAAAAGCTTAGCATTAGTATTTCATTTGCAGTTCATTTGAATGAGGAATTTTTAGTTATTGAGGACATTTTGAATGAAGACATTTGAAATTGAAGGGAAATAAATCCCCTGTTTTTCAAAATTCATTGATTGAATGTGTTACTAAATCTCATAGTTGTTAGTTTTGCACGATACACGATACATATTGTACGATATGTTACGATACGGAGGAGAAACGATACGGATCGTAGTTATGTATCGTTTTTACGTTGTGTCGTCCGATACTATTTTACGATACTTATCATGCTGATACGAACGATACGCGAAAACTCAGTTTATTTTATTTTTTATTTTTTTGACGTCGTTTTGTCTAAATAAAAGATTGGTTTTTTAATTCCTATCACTGAAACGACGTCGTTTCAGGTTAGGGTTTACCAAAAAAATTATAATACCTCTTTTCATCTCTCCTCTTTGTTCTTTCCTTCGGTGTTCTTCAGACGACGAAATACAACACAGTTTTTCCTTCGGTGTTCTTCGACGACTAAGGCAACAAAATCTCTTTGTTCTCCATCTTCATCGACTGTCTCTATCTTCTTTCTATTCTTCGTCTTCTCTCTCTTCTCTCTGTTCTTCATCGACGAAGGCAGCAAAATCTGAGAAACCATCAAAACAGCCCTAGATCTGCAGCAGCCGAGCCATCTCGCCTCTTCTCTCTGTCTCTATGCTCGTTCGTGGGTCACTTTACAGATGATTGTGCATTTTTTTTTTTTGGTTATAAGAAAGAACAATTACATTTACTACCCCCATTACATTATAACTTTTTACTTTTAAGTATACATAAGTACCATTAATTTAATTTGATACCCTTAATTATTTTTTTAATATTAGTAAATTATATTGGTGAATTGAATAGTAGGTGGAATATTAATGAAATATTATGTTTTTATGAGTCTATGATTTTTTTTCAAAAGCATATATATTTTATTATTAATTATTTAATATTACGTCGTATCTTACGATACACGATACGATACGATACACTATTTTTAAAAAACGATACACATTTCGATACACGATTTGATAACAATGCTAAATCTTCATAAATTGTTGAGTTATAACGTAGCGTGTGTTGTCATGATGATTCAAAGAGTATTATGGTGAAGGTGGTAGCATCAACAAAGTGATGAGGTGGAAGGTGCTGTTTGTAGCTGGCAACTTTCCAGTTACTGAGTGGTAGTGGCAGTATTGATGTCAATACCATGCCAATGGTAGCATTGTGAAGGTTAGTAGTGGCAATAGTCTTGGGTCCTTATGTTGGTGTTGTTTGTGGTTTTAGCAGTAGCATTGGCCACAACTATGGAATTATAACAAAAGCACCAATGGTGCTAGTGTGGTGATGGTGGTGGGGGTAGAGGCAGCGATGATGATGGTGGTGGTGTTATGGTAGCAAGTTACTACATTCATCATGGTGGTTTACTGACTGCTAGCCCTCATGTTCTTAATTAACTCAAAAGACTTGAAATGCAGCTTGGGATTTTAGAACTTTTGATTTTTATTTTCACACACTATATATTTTTGAATTTATTCACCCTTAATTTCCTTAATTTGTGTTTGCTAACTAGTGTAGTAGTGGTTCTGGTAACTGGAATGTGTAACTTTAAGCATGAGGGATAGGTTTGGTTTTTAGAGGCCTCTGTGGGGCCTGGGCCCCATTGCCCATTTAAATGTGTATCATATTCCTCTGAAGCAAGTGTACACCATCAAACATTGAAATCGCAACTGGTTCCTAGCTGACTCCGGTGCATTCAATAGAGGATGGGTGATTTTTCACAGTTTTTTAAACAAGGAAATCAGTCCGAGTATTTATTTGTGCATTCTTTTGGATGAGTTGTATCCTGGGTATTCTGCTAAGTCATATATGCTACCAATAGAAATCTAATGTCCTTTCTGCCAAAGAGCCGGAATATATTTTGTCCATGCAGCATTTTGGATAACTTAGTGTGAATTTCCGACCTCACATGAAGCACTTTGTGCAAGTTTGATGGATACGTCTGTTGAAGTAATTCAATAATTATTCTGTTATAGGAGATCGAGTCTCTCCTTTGCTCTTTCCTTATTTCTATCTGTGATTGAAATTTGTTAATTGAAACTCAATACACTGTGTGTAGCTTATGTATAACCCTCTTTACCCTGGGAATGTAACTTGCTAATTTTGGTGCTTTAGTTTTTTTTTTTTCCACCAGTTGTGCCTGAAATTATTATTATTTCAGCATGTCATCACCACTGACATTTTCTTCTTGAATGCACATTGGAAAATATAAATCAGGCATTTTGCATCAGAATGCACTACAAAATCACTATGTTGGAACTGTCGAGAACCTGGTCACATGGCTGGCAATTGCCCAAATGAGGGCATTTGCCACACCTGTGGCAAGGCGGGACACCGTGCTAGAGACTGCACAGCTCCTCAACTGCCACCTGGTGACCTAAGGCTGTGCAACAACTGCTTCAAGCAAGGCCATATAGCTGCGGACTGTACAAATGACAAGGCATGCAAGAACTGCAGGAAGACTGGTCACCTGGCACGTGAGTGTCAGAATGATCCCGTCTGCAACTTGTGTAATATATCTGGTCATGTGGCCAGGGAATGCCCAAAGACCAATATTGTCGAACACAGGGGAGGTGGAGGTGGAGGTCGTGGTGGTGGTGGTTTTTTCCGGGACATTGTATGTCGGAACTGCCAGCAGGTGGGTCACATGAGCCGAGATTGCATGACCTTGATGATCTGTCACAATTGTGGAGGCAGAGGACACCAGGCATACGAGTGTCCATCTGGAAGGTTTATGGACCGTTTTCCAAGGAGATACTGATGGCTGAAACAGTTGGCTAAGACTACCTTGAATGGTAATATTATTACTTACTCCACTTTTTTGTTGAGATTATTGATTCTGTTTTTGGAATGATTAAAGATTGAAACTTGATAGGTATCAGGTTGTTTTATTACTTGCGTATGCTGTATGAGATTTGGAGCATTGTTGTTTAAAAGTTGATATGGTCTGGATGTACTTGAAGGAGGGTATATTCGAATGTTGCAGGCGTATTGTACCTTTGAAGACATTGACTGAGGTGTGTCACTCGGATTTGGATTGAACTTGGTTAGTTTTTTGGGATCTTTATCAAGAGCAGGCTAAGCTCTGTTAACTTTTCTTGCACTCTATTTATGCCACAATATGTGTTTGTTGACACCAATGCATGGACCAAGTTTGATGGTCTGGATTCTTCACAAAGGCTATCATAAACAAACTCTAGGTGGGAGCCTTTGATCAGTGGTTGAACTGAGAAGTTTTTGGATCAGATGAGTGTTTTTTTCGTCACAGCTTTTTGATGGACGTGATAAGCTGTTTCGAGACACAATCTTTGATACCGAAAGTGAAATGGTATTTAGAAAACATGTTTGGCTTGTGACACTGGCACAAGCTGCCGTCTTTGTGCTCGTCAATGTTTTTTGTCAAATTAATGTTGGTGGTTGGATTAAGAGGTATTACTAATTCCCACCAAACTTCCAACGCTTATGATTATTCCATATCAATTGGTCTAAGAAATTTGGTGTGCACGTTTTTTGCCCTAAAAATTCAGTTGAAGAAAGGTTGGCAAAAGATTGTAGTGTCCTTGCATTTGTTTCTGCAATTCGTTACCAAAAGTGAGGCCGAAAATCCGTAGGAGGATCCCTAGAGTTAAAATTGAGAGCTTCAAGTCATGAGATTTGCCTCAGTATGAGATGACAAGACTGTGAACAATAGACTACCCATACGCTGCACTAACAAGAGTCTCAAGCTATTAGATATCAACTAGATTCCTAAATTTTGAATTTGTAACAATTCTTGGTTGGTTGAAGCTCATCCTATTGTAACTCTTGAAGGGTGGTAGATCCATAAAACCTCGTCATTCTCAGGCGGCGAGTACTTCTCGTCTTCGGTCGTATTAATCTAACTAACTATTATATTTGGTTTTAGAATTGGAAAAAAAAAAGAGTATATTTTGAAAAACGCAAGCAAAATTATTCAAATAGCGGAGAAACTCATTTGGCCATTTCTGCTCATCCAAAACCCAAAAGGCCCTACTCATTTGAGATTAAAGTATTTTCCATAATTGTTCTCTCTCTCTCCCTTACGTATCTGAAACCCACATAAATTATCAATAAAAGAATTACAAGTGAAATCTATAATGGGTAAATAATTAGCGGGCTGATATGGAATCATAAATCCGTTGTAGTCTAGGTGGTTAGGATACTCGGCTCTCACCCGAGAGACCCGGGTTCAAGTCCCGGCAACGGAAATTCCTTTTTCGTTGTTCTAACTTTTAGTATTTGCGAGAGACCCGGGTTCAAGTCATCCTGATCAGCAACTTCGTTATCCCCTCTTCTGAGTATTCTCCTTTTAATTACTTCTTTAAGCACCTTGATAGCCCCAAAAAAAGAAATTATTCCTTCTTATCAGCAAAATTAAGGCTCAAAGCTGCTCACGTAAACTAGGGTTTGAACTGCGACAGCGAAAGGTACGCTTGTTCTTCTTCTTTCTCTTTCGCACTCACAGCTATGATTGGTGTTCTAAGCAATTAAACCCCTCTTTCTTGTAATTTTCTGATTACTGTTTTTTCCCTGAATAGCCTCCATATGATTAAATGTGCTATTCAAACTAATCCTATCGAGATAGTGTAGAAGCTCTATGTGTGTGTGTGTGTGTGTGTGTGTGTGTTTTATGTTTAAAATGTAAGGAATGAATCAAATCAAACTGTGTAGAAGCTCTATGTGTTTTTGAGTTGATGATCAGGGTGACTTTAGAACTTCTTCATCTTGACAACAAACGGCGTTCCGTGCAATGCACGCTATTTTTGATCTCTCTCATCTCAATCCTACCACTCCTACCCCACTCTCAATTTCCACCCCTCACCCCACTCTGACCTAACTATTTTTGAAAAATTATCCATTATTGTGCTAAATTAAGGATAATGAAATAAATTAGTTTTGTGGAGTAGTTACATAAACCACACGGAGTAATTAATTTGATGATATCAATGCGTTGTTATTAAATAATTTAAAATTAAAAAATCTAATACTTGATGAGGGAAGTTTCATAAGCACTATCTCTTCTAAATTAATTGCTATAGTAAGAGGTGAGATAGAATGTGTGTGAGAGAGACGGAAAAGGAAGAGATGATGGGAGAGAAACTTGGGACTGTTGAGAGATTTTAGGAATCATTCTATTAATTATGAATTAATTTATTCAAAAATGGCCAATGACGTAAAGCCAAATCAAATTTGACAATTTAAAAAATAAAAAATTCAATAAAATTGGGATGGAGTTTTGGAGCTCATCCATGCCAACTAAATTGTTATATATTATGTATAGATTGGTTTGTTTAGCCGGAAGAAACTTACCTAACTTGTGAGATTATTTTGCTATTATTGTCTGCATTCCCAGATTTAACACGAACTTAGATATGAGACTACTATTTGGGGTGGCTAGTCACGACTAGCCGTCTTAATCTCTAAAATTAAGGTGGTCAGTTTGGTAGGATAAATAGGGTTGGAAATTAATGGGAACCATATTTCAATGACGAGTATGATAGCTTCTATTGCGAGGCTTAACCTTGTATTTTTTGCCGAAGGAAGAATACAATTGGATTGGGGTGGTGGAAGGGTTCTGTAATTCCTGTCTTATTAGTCTCTTTAATGATCCCAAAACAATCCTGCATTAAATAAATACTTTGTTGGTGATCACGTTGAATGAGCATGAGGATACTAAGTCTGATATGTACTTATAGGCCCTATGTTATTGTGGTTGGTATGTTTATTTAGAATTGTACTTGTGTTGTCATTGTTTAAACGATTTAATGATGAATGATGGTAGTTTTGAACATGTAGAATGAGCCCCAGGAATTAGGACTAGGTGAGATCACTATGATTGTCTGCAACCATGTGTAGATAGTATCTGTTGAATGAAATAGAAAAGAAGAATCAGGTTGAAAGGGTCTTGCCTCTTAGGAGGTTCACCCCGTTGTAGTGGGTTCTATCTCTGTATTTTTATGTCATTCCTAAAAGATTTGTGCTAGGGGTGCTTAGGGAAAGAAAAGTTATGATTCAAATTGGACATTCTACGGTAAATGACCCTCATAGTCACGCTCAAAAAAGTTACTACCTATTAATTGACCCTCCCTTTTTTCCCGACCCAAAAAAAAAATATCTTAGCTTCAAAATGAAATCATACCACCTGATATTCAAAAAATAATTTTTTATGCCATAATTTCTCCCTAAATTTTGATGGCTGCTCGCAGACCAAAAAGAAGGAATTTGATGGCTGCTTAGTCTGATTTTTCCAAGTGTTTTGAGCTAAGAAATCTAAAAGTCACAAACTTGAGTGTGTTGAGTCTTCTTTGATTATTCCGCCACTTCTTATTGACTTGATTATGAAAGCCCAAGCTAAAAATGGCTTGTCATAATATCATTTAAATCTAATTTATCAATTTGATTTAATGTGGTTTTAGATTGAAATAGAATTTTTTCTAATATCAGAATTAGTATTACTAAACTTACACTAATATATTAAGCTATTAAATTAGGCACAAACATTATTTTTCGTGGTATGTATATAAATATCTTGAGGTCATTTAGTGTAGGTTTCAAGAGTTAAAACTTGAAGCTTCCTAATTTAAGTTTCATTAAGAGGCACCATAGTTGTTCTGATACGTGTGGTTCTAATTCGGTGTGGATAATTTGTCATTGATTAGATTAGAGAGGGTATTAGTCGAGGTACACATAAGTTAACCTGTATACATTTTCTCGTTGAACATAAAAAAAAAAATTACATAACAACCACGTGTCTAAAGATTGTGTGATTGAAGAAGTTCTAAAACAAATAAAAAACAATAAGGGGGGTATAAAAGACTTTGGCCAAGAATTATGATTATATTCGAACATAAAAGTATTCCATGTAATGATGTGCATGACTCGTGTGACTGGCTTGCACAGTACAACTTAGAATTCTAAGGTTCACCAGCATATTTTAAAAAAGGACCTCATGAGAAAGAAAAAAATCATCATTTGGCCCATAAATCATTTATGGTTCAATAAGTGGGATTGAGGCATGTCATGTGAGAATAGGACCGATAATCGAATAGAGTTTTGTGAGTTTGAGTCAAGTTTGTCAAATTTATTTTTAAATGAATATAAAAAATTCGTCAAACTTAATTACAAATTATATTAATCTCGTGAGGCCTGCTTACTTGCTAGTGCTTCTCACCTCCGGTCTTGTACAATTGAGAGCGATAATCAGGAGGTTATCAAGCTCAACTCAACCGAGGGAGTACCACCTTGAGAGATAAGTCTTTTTGTGGATGATATCAGATCTTTTGCTAGACACCAAGATATTAAGTTTTTATACAAGTCACGAGCCCTTAACAGAGTAGCTCATTGGGTGGCAACTGTTGTTTTGTCCAATTCTCTTCCTGTGAATTGGGTTAACTGTCCCCCGCTAGAATTTAAGGCTTTTTTTGCCTCTGATTATAACCAAGTTTTTCCTACATGAATGATATTTGCTATGTTTCAGATCAAAAAAAAATGGTCATATTTGCTATTGAGACATGAAAGCCTCTGTAGAATGGACTCATGGGAAATTGGATTGAATTGACCACCAATGTTCAACACAAAAATATTGGCCCAAGGCTTCACGTGGCACCCAGTCAAAACTGGCCCAAATAAGTAACAAAGAGAAGCCCATGTAAAAGTTTTCTCTTAACCAGCAAATTCTGGATTCGACTCTAGCAAGCGCCTCTTGCATTTAACCAAAAGCTATTATAAGCAGGTGATTGCTAATATATGGGATTTACTCTCTAGTCTCTTTATTTCCACTAAATTTACCATTTTAGAGAGTTAATTCCTAAATTTTTTTATCTTTAATAGACTTTCTATTTATACGAGATTATAACGGCTATTTTGATACTAAAATAGAGAATCTTCTTA
>CM042191.1:32307678-32322486 GCA_023539305.1 Ilex asprella
TGCTAAATCTGTTTATTATCTTTCTTTTTAAACGATGCTCTATATGAATGGGTCAGGATCTTTGTATTTAACTCTCATAGTTTTGTTTATTGTGTTTAACAAGCTATTGCCTATTGCTATGTTTATGTTGTTTTAAATCAGGATTTCCACGTGCTGGTTCGACATTGACATTTTTTTTATTTCCTTCTTTTGTGTTTTTAGCAAAACATGCACCGTTTGAAAGTTCCACAAGTTATGGATATAGACAGATATGAATTTTTTATGATTTTAATAAATGATATTTAACATATTAAACACTATTTTTGCCGCAAATTGTACCTAAGAACTTTACAAGGAAAAATTGATAGTTTGTATGTACTATACATTCTGGGCGATAAACAAACTTATTATGTGTCTTTCTTAGATTGTGTTCAAATCTTTCAACTTACGGAAGTGAAATCTACCGTGTTCTTAGATATTGTTTCAGAGTGCACTTTATTTTTGGTTGGTTGAAGCTCATCCTATTGCAACTCTTGAAGGATAGTAGATCCTTAAAACCTCTTCATTCTCAGGCAACGGGTACGTCTCGTCCCCGATCGTATTAAACCAACTAACTATTATTTCTGGTTTCAGAATTGGAACAAAAAATTATAGTAAATTGGATTTGGCTCTCCAAAGAGCATACTTCCAAAGACAAGCAAAATTATTCAAATAGCGGAGAAACCCATTTGACCATTTCTACTCATCCAAAACCCAAAAGTCCCTACTCATTTGAGATTTAAAGTAGTTTCCATAATTGTTCTCACCCCCTGATGTATCTGAAACCGACATAAATTATCAATAAAACAATTATATATGAAATTTGAAAAGTGTCCTATAATGGATATGTAATTGATGGGCTGATACGGAATAACAAATCCGTTGTAGTCTAGGTGGTTAGGATACTCGGCTCTCACCCGAGAGACCTGGGTTCAAGTCCCGGCAACGGAATTTTCCTTTTCGTTGTTCTAATTTTTAGTATTAGCGATAGCAAGACGGTGTCGATTCTTCGTTATCCCTCTTCTGAGTATTCTACTTTTAATTCCTTCTTTAAGCACCTTGGCTTGGTAGTCCCAAAAAAGAAATTATTCCTTCTTATCAGCAAAATTAAGGCTCAAAGCTGCTCACGTAAACTAGGGTCTGAACTGCGCCAGCGAAAGGTACGCTTGTTCTTCTTCTTTCTTTTACGCACTCACAGCTACGATTGGTGTTCTAAGCAATTAAACCCCTCTTTCTTGTAATTTTCTGATTACTGTTTTTTCCCAGAATGGCCTCCATATGATTAAATGTGCTATTCAAATTAATCTTATCGAGATAGTGTACAAGCTCTATGTGTGTGTGTGTTTTATGTTTAAAATGTAAGGAATGAATCAAACTGTATAATTTACTTGTTTTTGAGTTGATGATCAAGGTGACTTCAGAGCTTCTTCATCTGGACAACAAACGGCGTTCCGTGCAATGCACGCTATTTTCGATCTCTCTCATCTCAATCCTACCACTCCTACCCCACTCTCAATTTCCACCCCTCATCCCACCCCAACCTAACTATTTTTGAAAAATTATCCATTATTGTGCTAAATTAAGGATAATGAAATAAATTAGTTTTGTGGAGTAGTTACATAAGCCGCACGGAGTAATTTAATTTGATGATATCAATGCATTGTTATTAAATAATTTAAAATTAAAAAATCTAATACTTGGTGAGGGAAGTTTCATAAGCACTATCTCTTCTAAATTAATTGCTATAGTAAGAGGTGAGATAGAATGTGTGTGAGAGACGGAAAAGGAAGAGATGATGGGAGAGAAACTTGGGACTGTTGAGAGATTTTAGGAATCATTCTATTAATTACGAATTAAGTTATTCAAAAATGGCCAATGACGTAAAGCCAAATCAAATTGGACAATTTAAAAAATTAAAAATTCAATAAAATTGGGATGGAGTTTTGGAGCTCATCCAAGCCAACTAAATTGCTATATATAATGTATAAATTGGTTTGTTTAGCCAGAAGAAACTTACCTAACTTGTGCGATTATTTTGCTATTATTGTCTGCATTCCCAGATTTAACATGAACTTAGATATGAGACTACTATTTGGGGTGATTAGTCACGACTAGCCGTCTTAATCTCTAAAATTAAGGTGGTCTGTTTGGTAGGATAAATAGGGTTGGAAATTAAATGGAACCATATTTCAATGACGAGTATGATATCTTCTATTGCGAGGCTTAACCTTGTATTGTTTGCCGAAGGAAGAATACAATTGGATTGAGGTGGTGGAAGGGTTCTGTAATTCCTGTCTTATTAGTCTCTTTAATGATCCCAAAACAATCCTGCTTTAAATAAATACTTTGTTGGTGATCACGTTGAATGAGCATGAGGATACTAAGTCTGATATGTACTTATAGGCCCTATGTTGTTGTGGTTGGTATGTTTATTTAGAATTGTACTTGTGTTGTCATTGTTTAAATGATTTAATGATGAATGATGGTAGTTTTGAACATGTAGAATGAGCCCCAGGAATTTGGACTAGGTGGGATCTCTATGATTGTCTGAAACCATGTGTAGATAGTATGTGTTGAATGAAATAGAAAAAGAAGAATCAGGTTGAAAGGGTCTTGCCTCTTAGGAGGTTCACCCCGTTGTAGTGGGTTCTATCTCTGTATTTTTATGTCATTCCTAAAAGATTTGTGCTAGGGGTGCTTAGGGAAAGAAAAGTTGGGCAATCAATTGCAACATTTTGACATTAGATGATTGCACCTCTTGGTTCTGGTTTGATGCGCTGCAGATCTTACTCCTTTAGTTGCATGAGCCAATTAAGTTTCAGAACCTTTGAAAGCAACTTCTCACTTGTACTTGGTAGGACTGATTCTAGTATTATAGTAGGAAGAAAATATGCTTTTCCATTTGCATGTGCTTTGAGACGTGGACGTAACCAACCATTATTGTTTACAAGCCAATAAATTCTATCTCGAATTGATGATTCTGAGCTTTTTTTACTTAGGACTAATGTGTGTGTTGTATTCAGGGTAGACGCCAATAATACACTACGTTTCTTTGGCCATGGCCGTGGGAGATAACATGGAAGAAGGCTCTATTTCTTCTCTTAGTCTTGATTCTGTCGAGTTTGAACAGAGTGAAATTGTGATTTTCCCAGAAGATGTAGCATGGGCAGATTCCTGCCTGATCAAAGACCCTGAAATATCAGATGGAGACTGGAATTCTCTGAAAGATGCTTTATTGGCGACCATCAGTTCCAAACCTGATTCATGTGAGTCTTCCACCACCAGAAGAGATGGTTCTCTTCAAGCACCTGATGTAGAGATTCTTTCATCCAGTGAAGGAACAAAAACTTCACCGAACCTGGAAATAATTGCTGATGTGATTGTTCAAACCAATGGAGAGGTTGAAGAGAACAGTGATGATCATCTAATCAACAGGAAGACTGATACTTCCCTGTCAACAATTTACTTAGAAAATGTTTTTCTTCCAACCTACAATGAGGATCTGAGGGAAATTAGAACAACTGATTCTGAGGTGGATTTTGGATTTCCAGCATTGGCGAGAGAGCTATCAAATGAGGATATCTTCAAGGTTTGGGATTTAGACATTCCAGATGAGGAGGATGAACTCTTCACACAGTTGAACAAAGCCCTTGCAGAGAGTTCCTTAGAGCCAATACCTTCAACTTTTGATGATTCTGGAGTGTGGAAAGGTTTAAAAGTTGAGTCAATAGATGATCTCATTGCAGGCATTACAGAACTGTCATTGAATCAAATTTCTGGTTGAGGATTTTGTTAGTGCTAGCATCTTGAAGTGCATATGAAAATATGTGTAGTACAAACAACTCAAATTATTTTGGTTTTATTATAGCATTATTGGTGTGTTTGGGTTGCAATGAAATTAAGTCCAATATGTCTTTATATAGGGTATGGATGCATGTCATCGGCTTGTGTTAGAGGTAGAAAATGAACAATCATGGCCTGATTTGGCCTTTTTTTACCCAATATTTGATATGCTAAAGCTGGGTTCAGCCACGCGGCTGGGGCTGGGCCAAATCTGGTCCCTATTCTTTGTGGCACTTGGCAATTGAATCTCAACTTGGTGAGATTTTTTGTAGTATGTGCTAGCTCAAGGCACATATGGTTGGAATCATCTTGCAAAAACTTTTTTTTTTAGTATGAAGTCTATGTTCAAATTTTTGTTGTAGCAGACATGCATTGAGATGATAAAAAGATCCACACTGGGTGTTAAATTTAAGTGGTGGAAATTTGGATGCCCTCAAATGCGGATCCAGATCTCCACGCAGATCACCCACCATGTACGGTTGATAGATTCATTTATAAATAATGAGTTTTGCATGAATTCAAACTGGGTAATCTACAAAATATGACAAATATACCAGAGGAGATCTCACCTTTTCAAATGAATCCTACTATGATCAATGTGGTATGAATGGACGGGTCTGGTGGAGCACCTGAGCTGGCGGTCTATCTACGGTTGATGTGGAGAACACAATCACATCAAAATCCTGGAATTAAACCACGACCGTTAACAAATCAGAGGGATCACAGCCTCACATTTACTTATAGTAGAATCTCTCAAACTACAGTAAGTGAGTGTGACGCCTTTGTCCATTCCAATAACATGAAATGAAATCTCTTGGTTTTTCGGTGCTTCATTTCATTGATTACTTAATTTTTTCGAGGCTGGAAGATTTCCATCTATTTCAACCACTTCTCTCATATGCCAAATAGGCAAAAACATATCATCCACGTGGCAACCCACCATTGGTGGAGGCATAACAGCCTCAAATGAGACATCTCTGATAATACATCACAATTATAAATATATAGTACTGAGTGAGAGACCATTGCATGTGTGGTAAAGAGAGACAGAGCTTGTGAGAGGAGATAAGATAGTAAAGCTTGGGCTGCTCTGCTCTAATGGCCTCAGCATCTCTCCTCAAGTCGTCTCCTGTTCTTGACAAGTCCGAGTGGGTGAAGGGTCAGACCCTTCGCCAACCGTCCGCTTCGGTTGTCCGGTGCCACCCCACCACCCCCTCGGCTCTCACCGTCCGGGCTGCCTCTTCCTATGCCGATGAGCTTATCAAGACTGCGGTATGTTCATATCTCTTTCAATGTCTAAAATAGGGATGATAATTAAGCCGAGTTACTCTGATTCGGGTCGTGTTCCAAATGAGTCGAAATTAAATATTTTTTTTTTAAAACGGGCTTAAAAGACTCAACTCGGACTTACAAAGTTCAGCTTGTTTTTGTGTAAAATAATCAAGTTATTTCAACTTGGCTCAAGTTTGGCTCATTTATGGCCTGGCTCGGACTTAGGCTCGTTTAGAAAACAAGTTCGACAAACTTAATTTGAACTCATAGAACTTGGCTCAATTGTCAATTTTAGTCCACAATTATAGAGATTGGTCAAGTACGTTTATTGACAGTAGTAGTGATAATGCATGACTTCACTCTAGCACCTATGAATCTGTCAGTTTATAACATTTCTCTCATACACTATTTCATCACGAATAATGTTATTGAGACCTAATTTATTGACCTAAAACTTATCAAACATTAAAATTTGATGTTGATCCAATAATTCTGATAAAACCACATCATGTCAATAAATTATGTCAAATTTTTAAGTCCAAATAGTATTACTCTTTCATCACATGTCTTGCCATAATAAAATTCCAACTAAGAGTCAACTACAAGTTTGAAGCATATGATTTACAAAATTACTGAACCAAACACACGACTTTAGGGGCAAAATCATTGTGACGTAGTTGATTAAGTACTGATGACATAACAGTAATAACGAGCCAAGGGTCCTTGTACTGGTCCCTGGGCTGGCACCGTACCATCCCTGGGTCATGCTCGTCCTTGAAATGAGCCCATGCCGTGGTAGCATTGATAGGTCGGGCAGGCCCAACATGACACGAGGGTTGTGCCCTTGTCTGGGCCGACACGGCTAGTTTTGCTTGTGTCGACCCAGCTCGGCCCATCTTATCCCCTCTATATTGTTTATATTTTATGGCTAATAATAAAAAAGACACAAAGCATAAGGACACACGTGTGCATACATATCACTGAAAGTTCATAATTTAAGCTCAAGTGCGTAGGATTCTGATAAGGAGGTCTCATTACATGGGTACAGAAAACTGTGGCTTCACCAGGACGTGGAATTCTCGCCATGGACGAGTCGAACGCAACCTGTGGGAAGCGTCTGGCCTCGATCGGGCTCGAGAACACCGAGGCTAACCGTCAGGCTTACCGGACACTCCTCGTGACAGTTCCTGGCCTAGGCCAATACATCTCCGGTGCCATCCTTTTTGAGGAGACTCTCTACCAATCCACCGTTGATGGCAAGAAAATTGTTGATGTGCTTGTAGAGCAGGGCATTGTCCCTGGCATCAAAGTTGATAAGGTACACCACTGTCCCCAAAAATATGTTCTTACATATATGCACATACAGTATATACCTAGGAGCATATGTATTTGTTTATGCTTATGCAGTAGTGTCGAGTCGTGCATGTTATGCTCTGTTTGTTTTGGGTCGTGACATGTTCAGATTAATATGAAAAGATATAAGAAGTAAGACTCCCTTTTTCTCTTAACGAACTCAATCATACATATGAAATTTGATCCATATCCAAGTAAAAAAAAAAGTACACCAAACTAGATAAATAATGGATAGAAGTATGAAAATCAAACATTTTCTGCATACAAACTAACAAAAGGGGTTTATTAGGTGAAAAATGAGTTTTCATATTCAATAATAACTTGACCCGTTTATTATTTTTGTAAGTGGGTCATATCTTTGTCCACTTCGTATTCTGTTGAGTTCGAGTCATATTACAAGTTGTATAAAAAATTGTCACCCTCGTATATATTTGCATGTGTGTATGTAAATATGAGGCGTGCAATATTAACATGTGGCTTTGGACCTTGAGCAAAACAGGGTTTGGTGCCCCTAACTGGTTCAAATAATGAGTCCTGGTGCCAAGGTCTTGATGGCCTTGCTTCCCGCACAGCTGCTTACTACCAACAGGGTGCTCGTTTCGCCAAATGGTAATAACTCGACTCTGCTTGCTACTTATATTTTCACAAACAGTAATATTATTTGGACATAATTTACTGATCTGTTGTACTTATTGGATTTTTCATCAATCAGGCGTACCGTCGTGAGCATTCCTAACGGCCCATCTGCCTTGGCTGTGAAAGAAGCTGCCTGGGGTCTCGCTCGCTATGCCAGCATCTCTCAAGTAAGCAGATAAAAACTACCTTGTAAAAGAATCAAGGAAACTGTTACTATTTTTTGAAAAAAAAAATTTCTACCAGAAAATTTTGATATGAGAACAATTTGTGATTTGATTTTCCAGGATAATGGGTTGGTCCCAATTGTAGAGCCAGAAATCTTGCTTGATGGTGAACATGGAATTGAGAGGACTTTTGAAGTTGCCCAGAAGGTTTGGGCTGAGGTTTTCTTTTACTTGGCAGAAAATAATGTCATGTTTGAAGGTATTCTCCTTAAGCCAAGCATGGTTACTCCTGGAGCTGAATGCAAGGACAGGGCCACACCTCAACAGGTTGCAGAATATACTCTCTCTCTCCTCCACCGGAGAATTCCCCCGGCCGTTCCTGGAATCATGGCAAGTTTCCTCAATTTCTTGGTGAAATATGTCATATTTATGTTATGCTCTCTTTGAAAGTCTAAGATATTAGATTTAGGTTGACGATTTAAAATGGTATTCGAGCAAAAGACCCCACGTTGATAATACTCTTATAAATAATAAACTCACTAGTGCTGGGCTCAAAATATAGCTCACACAGCTTAGCTTTTAAATGAATTGATAGTTTAACATTGGGCATTTCAAATCATGATCTAAATTCTAGTTTCTGTACTAATACCTGGAAACTGTTTGCTTTGAGCAGTTTTTGTCTGGTGGGCAATCTGAAGTTGAAGCAACTTTGAACCTGAATGCCATGAACCAGGCCCCCAACCCGTGGCACGTGTCATTCTCGTATGCTAGGGCTCTCCAGAACACCTGCCTGAAGACTTGGGGAGGACGCCCGGAGAACGTGAAGGAAGCTCAGGAGACTCTACTTATCCGAGCCAAGGCCAACTCTCTGGCTCAGCTTGGTAAGTATACCGGTGAGGGAGAGTCCGAGGAAGCCAAAAAAGGAATGTTTGTCAAGGGCTATGTCTACTAAGCTGTTGCATTGAGTCTACAGAAGAAGAAGATGATGATGATGGTTATGAAGAAGCAAACAAGATGAATTTCTCTGGATATGTACCGTAGAGACTATTTTTGTTCATCACCTGTAATTTTAACAAATTAATAAACTACTTGCTAATGAGATTAGGCCTCATATACTAAAATGTTTCAGATGCTATTGAGATTCCTTTCCTTCAATATCTTCTAACTTGTTCTAGTTTCTCATCATATCTGAACCAAACTAACAGCTGGTTCAGTATAGTAGATTGAATGTGTGCAATCTCACTAGCTACTGCGAGGTCTTACCCAACTTGCGGACTAACTCCAATCGTTGGCACCTATGTTACAGTGAATCACCTTTACCGCCGAGGCTCGTCTTTGGGCCACATACTCTTCCTACACTTTATTTTCCATTTAACATTATTGTGCCTTTGTCTGATCTCTGCCACACAATATACAATCTTATTTGTTCCTTGTATATTGTTTTACTCTGATCCACTACATTGACATTCTTTATATGAGCAATCTTATTTGAAAAACCCCCAGTATTTTGCCAAGTGAATCTATAGCCTGTGGAAAAAGGAATATGGATAAGGTGTCCCTACCACAGCTAAACTGTACAAGACATCAAGCAGCAATATCATCACAATTGTGGTTCATAATTAATTGTATAAGCAATCCCCCTACCCCCCCCACCCGGGGGGCGGGGGGGGGGGGGGGCCCTCTCTCTCTCTCTCTCTCTCTCTCTCCACAAAGGATTATGCACAGGCTGGCAGAAGTGTTCCAATATCTCAGTAGGAGTGCAAGTCTAGAACAGATGAGTTTTCATACGGCCCAGAAGGGATTTATGGGGATTAAAAAGGCATCAATTTTCTATTGGTTGGGCTGGTTATATATTGCTCCTAAAATTCATTACAATCAGACAAGAAGATCGAAAATAAATCAGGAAGAGATGAAACCTAACTGGGAGATAACCGTTTTAGAGTGTACAATCTCATCTTATCTGTAGTTCACGACGTTTAAGAGTAGTATGGATACCTCGAATTTTTTTTTTTTGTGGGTGTGTGTGTTTGCTGTGTTCAGGGTGCTTTAATGGCATGGCTACCTGGGGGTAATAGCTCATCCTGTTTAAGCAAGGGCCAAGGAACAAATCCAATCATCTATCACTGAAGTAATCAAAAAATGAAGGTGTATGTATGCAAAAATGTCCCTTGACTAGGAAATAATAATTATGTTCCAAATCGAGGTGCTGTGTGCCTACTTTCTATCTCCATTTCTTCACTGCAGAAAATGCCATCCAGGATGCGTAGTGGCAAACTCGACCTTCCTCTACACAACGTTGTGCATGAGGACTGGAAGAATCAAAACTTAAATTCTATCAGCTGGAATGAGTGCATCAACAAGGTTGCAAGCCCTACTGCGCCACTGGCAGTGTGATAGAAACTCGTCCAACAAAACCTGCATCCACCAGTGTGAGTAATATGTGCATATAATTATTCTTTTGGAGTAAAGGTAAAGCCAAAACCCCATTTTTGTATTATGTAAAAGAAGTAATTCAACAATTTTAAAGTTTTTGTAGTTTCTCAATTATATACTTGAATCAATGTACAATCTCTACATTCACTTAAGCAGTTAAGCCCACATCACATTCTAGATATCCTCCTTGAGCCTGCGGCTTTATGCTGGGTTCAGTAAGATCCAAAGACATGTACAACAACTGCAGTAAACAAGGAAGCTCAAAAACAACGCACATATGCAGAAGCAGTTAGAGAAGCATACAATCTTACGACTAAAGGACAAAAAAAAAAATCTGCCAAAGGATCACAGTAACATACAAGATGAAAACTTCAATTTGTCCACAGCATTTCTAGAAACACAAAATTTTAACACTGTTAAGGGATCACACCTAGCACTGTCTACAATGATCTCATACCTGATATCAGAATACAATATGAATCAAAGCTTTGAATTATGTGAACCATCCTTTTTTCCTCTCTCACTGTAGCAAAGGGGGGTCGTGGCTAGGATTTTTAAAGTAGCACGGCCTTACAATTTTGTGCACTACTACAAACATTATAAATGATCTCAAACATCCTTCTGAACAATTCACCCTCAAAAACAATAAAATCTTCCCAGAAACCATTAGCAGCATTACAACCACTGCCCCCTGTGGGACAAGAAGCAGAAAAATGAGAGAAAATTTATTCAGAAGCAAGCATATACCTCAATCATCTCTCAGTCTCTCTTCTAAAGAATCCACCTGGAACCACACTTGCAGATTTGTGGTTACTACCACTTAGAAAATCCATTCCTTGTTCCTTTAATATAAAAGGAAGCAAAACAATTCCTGATTAATTAAGATGGAACATCAGAAATATACGTAGAACTCCTGTCAAATATGAATACCTGATCAGTTGAAGCTTCCCCATGGATCCGTTGAGGCCTTGCATTAAGATCAATCAATTTACTGTCCATGTTGCTACCACCATCAGTGTTATTGTCTAGCACAGGAACAGGGTCCTCTCTCGTGGTAAGCTTAAACGGCTGTTTTGGTTCCTTTCTCGCTGCACCTGGATTGACAGGTTGCGTTCCTAGCTCATCCAAATGACTAGATTTATCCCCTGGGAACTACAGAAGAACCCCAAAGAGATTGTAAATTATGGGTGGCCTTTAGCATAACAAGCACAAGGACCTCAACCGGTGCTTGCTCTATAGTAGAAGACCACAAACCTCGACTCTTTGCCTCAACAGGAGATATCTTCCATGTGTTTTTTTACCTCCAACATGAACGATCATATCACATTGCAGACAAAGGTTACTTCCATCGACCTCGCAGTAAAAGAAAGCTGCATACTCGTGTTGAAGGAATGAAGAGTACTTTAACCCGATGATACCATGTTAGAAAACAAAACACAGCACAAAAAAAAAAAGGACAACTGCATACCAGGTGTATTTTCGCATATGTCACAAGGAGGAACGGCACTAGGGTCAGCAAGCCCAACCCGTACATGTCTACTTGCAAGCTTGTTACACATATGGACCTGTCATACCATTTGGGTCAACACATTGTGGCTACATTGATCTCAAAGAGATGCAATTACATAAGATAAATACTTAAATGACTGCTAAGTCAATCAAGGAAGAAAACGAATGCATAACAAACATTACTTGTAGACATCTAATATGTAAATGACAAGCAGCCTTACACGACTACATCTTCCCACTGAGTTTTTTTCATCTATAGTGGTATACTAAACATCTGGCATATGCATTTTGTAATGCTCTCCGAAATCATGCTCCAAAATCTAGAGGGACTTCTTTTGCGTTTTGAGAATCTATAGCCTGACTATTTAATGTATTCTAATGTTGATATTATTCATTCTGAATCCATATGCACCAGAGAATAATCTACATAACTTGATCTTAGCCAAAAGGCCGAGAAAGGTATAGAATAATCTACATAACAATTACATGTGAACCACACTTGAAATATTGATTATACATAGTCAGTGGCCATAACGGAAATTATGAAATCGAAGAATTTATCAATGATAAAAAAAACATTTCTCGTCTTTAAGTAATCTATTAAAAAAACTAATCTTTTCATTCTAAAATAAGGAAACCAAACATATTTTCCAACTTGAAATTGTAAAATTAAGAGCAATACTGATTATGATACGCCTAAGGAGACAAAATCATGCGAGTTCAGCATTGATAAAAACGGTTCTCTCTCTCTCTCTCTCTCTCTCTCTCTCTCTCTAATAATGAATGATCTATTGGGAAAAGAGACTAATCTTTTCATTCCAAATAGGGAAACCGAACAAATTTTCTAACTTTCTGTTAAAAAAATCATAGAATTACGGATATTACATTGTTAGATTCATTCAAAATCGAATCGTTAATGAACTTAAGGAGAAAAAACAAATTTGAAGAACAGAGAATAATATATTGGACATATATAATTCTGCAAAAAGTGGATGAATTTTGATACCTTTTCGTCACAAGAACGGCAAAGAGCAGCCTCATCAGCTGCGCAGAAAAGGATCGCAGCTGCGTTCTCACACACGTCGCAAAGTGTTCTCATGATTCCCTTTCACTGCTCACTCTCCCCCCCTCTCTTCTCAGTTTCTCCGTCTCGGCTTCGACGAAGTAGTCATTCACCGCCGGTGGTGGAAACGAAACGGGAGTGTTTGAATAGAGAAGCTGCCTGCCAAGGTGCTGGTTGAAGCAGGAGGGACGCAATGGAAATCTTACGCTTATACTGTACTCACCGGTATACGTAAGATACGGTGTACTGGCGCGACTGTTTCACGGCGAAACGTGTGAGTCTGAGGCATTTTGGTAATTTAATTGGGTTCTAAACTATGTCTTTATGATGGCGAAGTTACTAAAAAGTCCCTGTGAGAGGTAGGTCTTGGCCAAAAGGGAGAGAATTGTGCGTTTAGAATTGCGACACGTGGTCAGTAGTCGTGGTTAGGTTCCATGGTTTGGCTTCGTTCTATTTCAGTGTTGTTCTGAAAAAATATTGGACGTGAACATTACACGTTCACGTGGTGTAAAAAATTCATTAAAAATGACTACCTTTGATTTTCGGGTTGTTCAAAAGCCCAAGAAAGAAAACGGATTTCGTGGCTGACCCGCTATTTGTCACCCAATCACAAAGGTGTCGTTGTTTTGTTGAATGACAGCAACCTCGGATTGGGCCCACTATATTATTACCCACCAATTTCATATCTGCCGTAGGGTGACAATCGAATCGTATTGTGTCAGATTCGTGTCGTGTCGAATATTAGTCAATCCTAACCTAACTCATTTAACTAATCGTGTCGTGTCGAGTTAACCCGTTTATTTTCGTATCGTGTTCGTGTTTGTATTCGTATTGACCCACATAAACTTTAAATACAAAATTTAACTCTAAGATTTTATTTTTACGTAATTGAATCTCTCCTCGTATTTTTTCTAAAAACTAAAAATTAACCTAATAATAATAATGAGTAATAATATTTTTTTTATACAATAATTATGTCAGTGTTTGATAAACAATTACAAATAATTAATATTTTATTTCTATAATACTAATTAAATATGTTAATTGTACATTACGCAACCAAATTAAACATTAAAAATAATGAAAAAAACAAGATATCAAAACATGAAAACTCATACATGCAACAAAAGGCCAGGATAATCTCTTTCGAGTTAAAAATTTCGTGTTAACGGGTTGAACCCGAACACAACTCATTTACATTTCGTGTTGACGGGTCGTGTCATATACGGGTTCGTGTCAAAAAATAGTCAACTCATTTATTCGTGTCATGTCAAAAATTACCACACCTAACCCTATCCCATCGAAATGCACGCATGGCTAGCAAAACACCCCCTTGGTTTTGAGTTTACCTTATTTTCAAATTTCATAAATGATCGCATAATAATGAAACCAGAATGAAATTCGGGCTTTATAAATATAATCGTTGTGATTTATATGTGATTATAAAACTTTAAAAATAATCGCAAAATGAAACTAGAATGAAATTTGAGCTTCATCAATATTATGGATAAGGAAATAAGAAAGGTCCGATAAAAAGTATGAATTTTCGGTTGTTCAAAAAATTAGATTGATTCTATTAAAAATAAATTATCTTGTGCTATCGCATATAAGATCACGACTATATTTAGGAGTTATATTCCTTTCTTCTTAAAGTCGTGGTGATCTCACTTCCCATAGATGACTATAAAATCTCACTCACCGCACCGGCCTAAACCACGAAAGCTCTTGTTCAATAATAAAATTTGAAAGGTCAAAGTAATGGTTAGTGTAGGCATCAACAATTGACTTCTTTTTCATTATTTTCATATTTTTTTATTCTGATTGATTATCTTTTTTTTTTACAACAATTTTTAAATCTTAATATAAGCACGCAAAAATATTGTTTTCAATAACTAATCTAAGCGTTACACATCTCATAAATCCGAGAAAAATTTTCAGAATCAGAATAAAATTTAGACTTCAAAAATATTATTTCTGTAATTTATATGTGATTGTAGATATTAGGGACATACTTAGAAGGAGTAAGCTTAACGTGACACTTCCTTAAAAAAATTCTTATCATATAATTTGATTTGTACCTTTGACAGTGGATGAAGTAAGATATAGAAATCTTAAAATTTATACGGGCCTCTCATGGGAGATACATCCCTCTTTAGCCGGTAGAGTCAAGCCCAACCCCAAGAAAAGCCCAAAATAAGAATGAAGGAACTTTGGGTTCAAATTGGGCTGGTGACCCAAATTTAGAGTTAGGCCTATCTGCTCTGTATTAGATTAGGCTGTACATTCCTACGTTGAGAAAAGCTCAAGCTATGGCCCATGCTTGAATTATGATTCAGAAATCACAAGTAGGCCTGTGACTCCGGTGAAACATATTCTTGTACGGTCTTAATAGGTTCGTGTCAAAATTTAGTTCACTCTTATCTAATTTATTTATTAATTCATATTTGACAAGTCGAGTTATATTGAATTCATGTCGTGTATGAATAATATATAATCGATATATAAACAAATCGTACT
>CM042191.1:32327486-32343523 GCA_023539305.1 Ilex asprella
TTTTTTTTTTCAGTTTAAAAAATCTGAAAAATCGCGGGGGTGAGATTTCGCCGATTTCAACTGTTCCATCTGGTTGTTTCCTTTTCACCCACATTCTCGATTTGTTATTTGATTTCTTTCTTCTTTCACTTTATTCGATACGGAAAGTTTCATCATCTTTTTCTGAAATCTCGGGTATTACGACGCCATTGACGAGCTTAAACATTACTCTTCCACCTGAATTTCTTAGAAACTTCAAATACTTTTAAGCAGGAAGAAACATTTTAAGGGTTTTTTTCGCTACAATAAAAAAATCTCAAATCCATTATATTTGGATTTTACCAGTACAACACCAGCGAAGCTTCTGACAATTCAACCGGAATTTGGACCCTTAATCTGAATTCTGACTTCACTACCTTTCCGTGAAAAAGACAGAGAAGGTAAATATATATATATATATATATATATATATGTGTGTGTGTGTGTGTGTGTGTGTGTGTTGGGGACCACTGTGGCTAAAATATTCCAAGCTTCACCTGCCTGTTAAGAATTGCCATAAAAGCACCTGTTACTTCGTTTTCAAGCATAGTAAGGTCCCCATTAAGCAAAGCTATCTGTTCTCAGTCTACAATGGAATTCGAGGCCCTTGTTGAAGCTTGAGAACAAAGGTTAAGCAAAGTGCTTAATCACAACTAACCATGATTAAGATCAACTTTTGTCTTTCTGTTTGTTGTGTTGGTTGATCAATACATTCTATAATTAGCTGTCAGTTGCAGATAATACAGTTAAGAGAAGTTGGAGCATATCATTTTTCTATTTCAAGCACCACAACCTCTGTTTTTAACAGCTTAACTGTCTCGCTTCTTTTGGGCAGAAATATGGTACAGCGAGAGATATTTGTGCCTTTTCTGGTATTATCCGGGATTCATGAATAATGGATATTTTTTCTGTGCTTTACATGGTGGTGGGGTTTGGGAGAGAACAAAGAAACTATGACAGTCCATTGAGAAATTGTGATGGTATTTGGTACTGTCTGCCTATTGGAACAATGGGTATTTAGTGTTTTGTGTAATTGGAGGAGTGATTGAGAGAGAACGAAAGAAAAAAGGGAGATCAATGGGGGCAATTGGAGAAGAAGAGTTGATGAAGTGGGAAAATATGCAAGGTCTGGCGCGTGGTCATGAGGAGAAGATCCTAGTATTGGTGAGGTTAAGGCCTTTGAGTGAAAAGGAGAGTGCGAGGAATGAAGTTGCAGACTGGGAATGCATCAACGAAACCACCATTTTGTACCGGAATAGTCTCCAAGAGCGATCTGGGCTTCCTACAGCGTATACATTTGGTAAGAAAATGCCTGGTTTGCCTTGTCTATCCAGATTTGATTCTTTCCTGGTTTTAGAATGGAAGAATATATTTGTTGAGGCCTTTGTGGGTTTTAATTGTGATCCAGAGCTGTTTACACTTTACCTTTACATTTGGAGAGCCTTTGGTGAACTGATATTAGGTGGTTTTGTTTCCCATGCAGTATACATTTTGTTGGTTGCCATCTACAATATTTACCCATAAGTTTTTGTCCATGGCTTACCTAGCCATGGTCTTTTTTATGCATGCTTAAGTGATCATGAGTTCCCATATTGGCACGAGCATTAGAAACCCACATAGGTACACTGTCATGGGTTTGGATACGTTTGAGAATTTTAGCAGATTGTTTTCTTATAATTTAGATACAATGTAAGACATTTATTGAGAGACATCAAATTTCCTTATTGTACCTTCCTTTTCACGATCCATGATTTTGGTGGTAGATGGAGTATTTGGGGGTGACTGCTCAACGAAGCATGTATATGAGGAAGGAACAAAGGAGATTGCTCTTTCAGTTGTCAGTGGTATCAACTGTAAGTATATTATGCCCCTGCTTTCTGGTTGTTGTGTTAACTGTAAATATGCTAGGAGATGCACTTGCTTTGTGGCTGTTGTAACTTCACTCATAAAAAAATGACAAGTAAATACCTTTTTGTTTTTGAAAATTCAATTCAGCAACTATTTTTGCATATGGGCAAACAAGCAGTGGAAAGACATATACCATGAATGGAATAACAGAGTATACGGTGGCAGATATATACGACTACATACAAAGGGTAATTAAATGCTATTTTTGGCGTTTATTTTTCTGCATGAGTTCTGCATTGTGCGCCTTCTTTGTTTTCGAGTTTCTTTAAGTATCAATTTTCTTTTGGCCAGCATGAAGAAAGAGCATTTGTTTTGAAGTTTTCGGCAATTGAGATCTACAATGAAGTTGTGAGAGACCTCCTCGGCAGAGATGATACTCAACTCAGGCTTCTAGATGATCCGGAAGTGAGCATTATGTTCTTTTTCCTTTCATCCTGTAAGTCCATATATTTTTCTTACTATTCCTCGTTTATGTAGAAAGGGACTATAGTAGAGAAACTCACAGAGGAAACTCTGAGGGATTGGAGTCATCTCAGGGAGCTCTTGTCCATCTGTGAAGGTAGGAGCATTGTTCAAAAATTGTACTGCAAGGAATTTTATGTCCACTAACCCATGAAAGCTTGTGCCCCATGTTCTTGTTTTTTTTTTATCTTGCAGCTCAAAGACAAATAGGGGAGACCTCTCTGAATGAAACAAGCTCTAGATCTCATCAAATTCTTAGATTGGTATGCCCCTCCCTTCTCTCCCTCTTATGGTTGGATCATGTATTCGAATAAATTTCGTATGCAGCCTTTAGAATTCTTTCAGTAACCCCCATCTCAATTGATTTTATCAGACAATTGAAAGTTCTGCTCGTGAGTTTTTAGGGAAGGACAAGTCAACAACCCTTTCAGCTAGTGTGGTATTAATCTCTTAAGGATTATTTTCTCGGATCCAAGTTTAATGCATATAGAACAGCTAATGCAGCTTATTAGATAATTTATAATAACGGAAAAAATAAATCGCAAGTGTCAAATCATGGCAAGTTGATTTTTTCTTATCTGCAGAATTTTGTTGATCTGGCTGGGAGTGAGCGGGCATCGCAGGCACTATCAGTTGGGCAAAGATTGAAAGAAGGCTGCCACATCAACCGTAGTTTATTGACTTTGGGAACTGTTATTCGCAAACTAAGGTTGACTCGTTATTCCTTTCTTTACTCTCTGAAACTTCAATTGGCAGCTTGAAAATCTTTAAATATGTCAAGGATATGGTTATAGCTGCCTAGAGTTTCACTCAGTGACTTGGATTATGTTAAGTTTATGGTCATAGCTGGCTAGTGTTACACTCATTTACTTGGATTTACTTTTTTATACTATCTACAGTTCTAGTTCCTAAATTCTGTACGACGCCCTGTATTTATAATTAGAATTCTGCCACTTTTGAAATTGAAAGCTAGTTCCTTTCTCTTTCTCTATTCAAAGATAATTATTGGGGTTCTTGTAATCACAGTACTCGTCCCAGTGTAATTGTCCTGGCTTGTCTGTTGTAAATAGATTTGACTCTTTAGTGGCATCAGGTCCATGTAAAATACAATGGTACTTCAAATCTCGATGCCGTGCAATCCAGCAAACAGGCATCCTTAAGGGATCTTAATGTGATTTATTAGTAATGACTTATTGTTTCTCTCTCTCTCTATATATATATGTATATATATACACACACACCCCCACACAAGCGTGTACATTCCTTTTTTGGGTTTTTTTTTTTAAGTCTATTTTCCCTTTCTAGTTCCTGAATTGTTGAAGCTTTATTCTAAGCTAGAGTTTTATGCCATCTTTAGATCATTATTCAGTTCTCTGATTAATGCAGCAAGGGAAGACATGGACATGTTAACTACAGAGATTCTAAGCTAACTCGAATACTGCAACCCTCCTTGGGAGGCAATGCTAGAACTGCCATAATTTGCACCTTGAGCCCGGCACGAAGCCATGTTGAGCAATCTAGAAATACGCTATTGTTTGCTACTTGTGCGAAGGAAGTGACAACGAATGCACAAGTCAATATAGTGATGTCTGATAAGGCATTGGTGAAGCATTTACAAAAAGAGGTGGCTAGATTGGAAACTGAGTTAAGAACTCCAGGCCCTGCTTGTGATTATGCAGCATTGCTGAGAAAGAAAGATCTGCAGATCGAGAAGGTTAGGACTCTTTCCAACTTTGCTGAATGTATTTGCTCTTCTTAACCTGATTATGCAAACAAACATAATAGGTTTTATAAATTAAGTGGAATTGATTGCTGAATGGAATTGATGAGTAGAGTCAACCATATTTCATGTCCTTACACAAGGCCTGTAATCAAGAGTATCCATCTCATAAGCCATGTGTACACTTATTGGCTCACATTATGTGCAGTTGGAGAAAGAGATGAGAGAGCTAACTAAGCAACGGGATCTTGCTCAATCTCGGGTTGAGGATTTACTACGAGGGGTTAGAAATGATCATGCTTCAGGGCAATGGGTATGTATTATTCTATTTGCTCAACTTCAGTACCTTGAAGTGTGTTGCACCAACTTCTTAACTCATCCTTTTTTTTCTTTTACTTTTATGATTTTTTTGGATCAGGATGGGCTTAGTCATAATGCTAAATTTCAAGAAAAGAGCACGTGGGAAGATGAGAGTTCAGTATCAGAGTCATCTTGTGGAACTGATCGTCATTGTTTGGACGTTGCTGTCAAAAAGAAAAAGTTCAATAACGCAACTCAGTCTTCTAACAAAAACAACATAAGGCTTTCAGAAGATGAGGGAGACCATTCTCTGTGTGGTGGAACTTCTTCATCACTGTCGGATAGTAGAAATTTTGGTAGATCTGATAGATGTCGGGGTAAGGATGAGTTTGCACTAGAAACTGGAGAAAGTTCTGATGACATCTGCAAGGAAGTTCGATGTATTGAGGTGGATGAGTTCAGTAACGTCCAAACATCTGAATCCGTTGCCTTATCTAGTCGTGAGAATGAAGGAAGAATGTCAATGTTGGCAGTGTCTGGTAATGGTCGGATGACAGATCAAGAATTGGTGTCATCCCTTCATGGAGAAGTCAGTGGTATTCAAAATGGTTTCATGTATGGAGCGTTGGAGCAGAAAATCCAAAGCGTGCAAAAGACCATTAACTCTCTAACCAGCCATTACCCTGATGAACCATCTCCATGGGCCATGGGAACTGACATGCCAGGTTCTAGTAGCCTGAAGTTGACTAGGAGCCATAGTTGTAGGGCCAATCTCATGGCTGGCTCATTGCAATCAGACTTTGAGACGGTGGAACATAGTGAGAGGACCCCACTTAATGGGTTTGAGAGAAACTTTCCAGGAAGACCAGAAGGCCACCAAAGGAAGCATTGGATGCGTCCTCCATTGAATTATGATGGCAATACTGCAAGGCTGTCAAGAAATGATTCGCAATCTTCCATTGGCAGTGCTTTCATGGATGAACTAAAATCTCAGCATCAGATCGCCGGAGATGAGGACATTCCTACCATTGGTACTTTTGTTGCAGGACTGAAAAAAATGGCCAACCTTCAGTATGAGACCCAATTTCTTGATGATCAGGTGAGACTCTGCCAGTTTTCTTTCCTGGCATTTCCTTGAAAAAGTTGGTCATTTCTGTGGTCACCATCTTGCTTTGCCGATTTCAATTTCTAGTAGTGACTGATTTTGATGCATCCTTTTTTATGTGGTCACTTTATTGCCTTTTACATAAGGTAATTCCTTTTTATAATTTTACCTTTGTAGTCTTGTGTTGTTCCAAAGTGGTTATCATGGTTTAAAATGTAAAATGAAATTGGGCAGGGGGGGCTTGGATCATTGATGCGTTGATACATGTTGATATGTCATGCAACATGTTTTGATGTTCAATCACACCACATATTTTCCCAGTGTCAAAATATTGTATTTCCTCGACATCTTCCATTTGGATAGCTATGTTGTGGGGTTAGTTTAGTTACTTACTAGAGGTGGGCCTTTTCCTGGATCTTGCCTTCTTAACATGGATTCTTTATTATGCATGAAAGGTTCAAGAGACAGAACCAACGACTGAAAAGTCGGGGAAGAATGTCAAAGATGTGGGGTTGGATCCAATGCAGGATTCACTGGGAACTTCGTCAGACTCACCCTTGGAGTTCGAGATGCTGCAGAGATTGATTATTGAACTTTGGCACACTTGCAATGTTTCATTGGTCCACCGGACATACTTCTTCCTGCTTTTTAAAGGTGACCAAATGGATTCTATTTACATGGAGGTAGAGGTTAGGCGACTTTCCTTCCTCAAGGAAACCTTTTTAAAGGGACATTCAGCTGTGCAAGATGGTCGGACTCTGACATGGGCCTCCAGGTCTCTCTCTCTCTCTCTCACTTTCTGTATTTTTGTGTTTGTGCATGTGCATGTGGGTTTGGGGGCCTCTGCATGTCTCCGTTTGATATTGGCATTTTTTTTTTTGGGGGGGGGGCAGATAATGTAATAATGTGCAACAAGACTCTGCTGAAAGCTTTTACTATACATATTTGATAGATTCTAAATTTGCAAGGCCACTATTGACATGACCAAGTGAAAGACTTTCTTCTTCTTTTGAATGCATATCTTGAGTAGCTCATTTTTTGAATCTTGTTTCTAGTAATTTCACCAACATACCTGATGTGGTGTTTTCTTGGAGTGACAGCATTAAATCACTTCGTCGTGAGAGGGAGATGCTGAGCAGGATGATGCAAAAATCGTTTTCGGAAGAGGAGAGAAATAGAATCTATCAGAAGTGGGATATCAGTTTGGACTCAAAGCGTAGGAGGTTGCAGCTGGTCCAGCGCTTGTGGAGCGAGACCAAGGATATGAACCACATTAGGGAGAGTGCTGCAATTGTTGCAAAGCTGATCCGGTTCTCAGAACAAGGACAGGCCCTCAAGGAAATGTTTGGGCTTAGCTTCACACCGCGACGCATGAGCCGGAGGTCTTTTGGCTGGAAACGCAGCATGCCATCCCTTTTGTAAGTTTAATTGCAAGCAACCAGACTGACTACCTATTGTTCATTGATGATTGTAACCAAAAACCGAATTTCAAGGATTTTGGCAGAATTATAATTTTTTTGTTAGTTTCCGTAGGTTAAGATGCTATTGTGCTCTGGACATTTGACATTGTTTTCTTCTTCTTCTTCTTCTTTTTTTTTTTTTGTGGTTCATGGGTGTTGTATTGTGAATATGATATGGTTGTATTTGCCAAGAAAGAAAAAGAATATGATTTGCTGGTTCAACACTGCTCTTTGTCAAGTATAATTGTTGTTCATGACCCTTGCATTCAGATCGTTCATATAAGCAGATGGTCTTATAATGTAAAGGTTAGAGATACAGTTAGATATGATGGATTTTTATATACTGAAATCGTTTGAGATCGATCTTGATATTTATAATTGGTACTAGCAGCATAAGGCTTATTTCTTTAGGTTGATTTTCTGTCTCGCTGTTTTAGACAATACATAGTTTGATTAAGCTCTTGTGACTACTAGTGGCCAATCTTGAGTATGTTCATTACTGTTTTTCTGATTTACACCAGATGAAACAGTGATTAGCAGTTCGTTTCTTTTAATCCAAATGCTTAAAAAAGATGTATAGCTGAGGGAGACTTCACCACTCTGCTTTTATCCTAGATAACATGATAATAATAATAATATTGACTCGTTTCTTTCAATCCAAATCCAAATCCAAATGCTCTTGTGACTACTATTGATAGACTGATTGCTAATGCTGAAGCTACCTACAATATAAGTGGCAGCACCCTGATCCTTATATTGGTGGTTAGTGCCATAAAGTAGGTTTATTATTTTTCCTTAGGAATGGGATTGTATCCATTTGATGCAAACCTTGAAAGAAATACAACATAAGTTATGTATCCGTCAATTTTTATGCTGTTCCCTCTTTAAAAACCTATCCTTTCTGTAGACAGTGCATTTTGTTATGTTAGATTCACATCTACATTGTCTCCTATGAAGCGTGGTTTAGGGTCAATCTCCTCTGCTGCTGGTGTGTGTGTGCACTGTTACAAATACCAATGCAAATCCACATACATTAATAATAGAGAAAATGTTTTGCTATCCTCCCTATAACTTCAGTATATTATTATGTTTATTGTTAACCCTTTTTCTGTTACATCTTTTACTCTTGCTACACATCAAAATGACATGTGTGAGCCATACTTTGTTTTCATTTTAACACAGTATATTCAGTTTAGAAGTTTATTCTCTTTTCTTATGAACAGTTCCATGGGCTCCTAGTGGCACCAAGTTTAGGCAAGATTCTCCTTGTGTTCCCTTTTCTTGGCTTAAATCACTTCTTTCTTTCTTTCAATCATAGTATTACTTAGAAATGAGGAGACATCTCTCCTTGTCACATTCAGCCTTTAATGCTTGTATTGTTGATTCAGGGTGAAATAAGATTTGTGATCTTACTACATTTTAATCTTGTGGGAATCCATTTAACAATACATGTGTTAAGATTTACAATTTGCAAATTGATTCTGTTTAAATGGATACATGATATAAATTGTTTGATTGTTTGATCATGATGTTTGCCCGTTATACTTGCATATCAGTCTTTACGATTTATTTGTACGTGTTTCGTTTATTCTGAACTTTTGGTTGCTGGTCCCATGCGATGTATGCGAATGATATTTTGATCCCATTTTATCTTCTCCACCCATCTTGATATTATAGAATATGTAGAAAAATTAATAGATGATAGATGATGAGGAGTTATAGTTAATGTAGAAAGTTGGATGAAAGGATTGACGATGAAAAGTTATAGTTAAGGTAGTTTATGGTTAGCATTAATAATGTATTTTGCTCATGTCACAGTTGTGTCTATTGCTAATGGCACAATAATGTCTAATTTGTCTTCGTAAAGTTGTCCACATCTTTCAACTTTCTAGGAGGGATAGAGTTGATTGATATATTATGCGCAATATCTACTTCATTTTTGCATCTCTATGCTTTCTTGTGGTTTTGGAAATGAACATATCAGGTTATGAAGTGTCAGTTATTCGTCGAAAATGATTGCTAACAACACAATTGACGGAAGAGGAATACTGTAGGGTATGCCATAAAGTGATGCATTTGGGTGATGGAAAAATACAAATTGTCGAAAGATGTTAGTAATTGTTTGAAATTATGATCTGAGGTGCAAAAAGGGTGGCAATAAAACAAGTTCATCAGATCAGCCCATTTACCCATTTACCTAGTGTGTAAGGGGTGTGGCCCCATAGAGAGTATGTTGTGGGAAGTTAACAAGCATAGTGCGGGTGGTAGAGGCAAGGGCGGCTCAAGCTGAATTGGAGCTTAAAACGAAAATTTCATATGATACCTCATTTAATATTTTAAGAAAATAATTTTTTTAAAACGATTATTACACGTTTTACAGAGAGTTGTGGTATGATTTATTTTCAATGTGATAATAGTTTTGGGATGGGACGGAATTAGACAATAAATTAAGTGTAATTGTGAAGTCACGATCTTATATAAATAAATTGAATAAAATCTTAAAGAGACAATAAGAGAACTAGAGATAATGACAAAGAAAAAATTATGAATGAATAAAAATTATGAATGAAGGGAGGGAGAGAAAAAATTATGAATGAATAAAATCTTAAAGAGGCAGCAAGAGAACTAGAGATAAGAACAAAGCAGGGAGAGAAAGAAAAAGTTGGAAAAAAGCGGTGAGAGTGGAGAAAAGAATAATTAAAAAAAAATTGAAAGAGAATTCTATTTTTAAAGATAGAAATCATTGTTTTTAAATTTTTTTAGAAGACTTTGCTATATTTTAGGACTTTATATAAAGTTTTACATTTTATGACTTTCTATAAAATTTTAGATAGACTTGTGAAATATAAATCTGAACTAAGGGTTGAAAATTAAATTGGGGCTTGAATGATGGTCAGGTCCTAGGGTCGGCCCTATTATACCTCAGCTCATTCAAATGATCGAAGTGTTTGCACATCTCGTAGCAATTGTAATCTTTGTTGCTCCCTTATTGTCGAGTCTCAAATCACATAACTTATTAAGTGAGACAAATTGATTATTGGATGACACGCAATAATCAAAGGTAATATATAAGTTACTCCATATTTTATGCATTTTTTTAATTTGTCAAAAATAATGTGTGTATCGTTATAAAGTCCTGCAATAGTAAAGATGCTCAATATTACAAAGTGGTGTTATATAATTTTTGTTTTAGTAAGTTAGACATTTAATATATATTAAACATTACATACATGTTATTTCATACACATATTATAGGAATTATAAACATACATAGATCATCATGACTAAATACACTTTTTTAACAAAGAGATCTGCACATCTGTTTGTCTCTCTCATCTCTAACTTAAATCGCACTTTTTGAAATATAATATATTATTTCATTACTATTTTTATGTTCGTCTTATTTTTTTGTAGTTATTTACAATTTCTTCATGAAAATTATGGTATTACATTATCGACTATTACTATGCATTCATAATTTCTTGTTATTGAATTATTTTATTATTATTAATTTTTTATGATCCTTAACTTGTTTATATATGCAACGTTCACCTATTATTTTTTGTATTTTATTTTCTCTAATAATAACTTTATAAATCTTTGTACAACCCCTAATATAAAAAAAAAACAACTTTATTGAATTTTTTTATATTAATTAATTTTTATTGTGAATCCTTTATGATAATGAATAATTTAATAAGTTGATATTTTTGTATTTAAATGAGAACAAAATCATATTTGAGAGAAGTAAAAAATGTTTTTGATTTTTTTTATTTGTGGAAGAGGGAGGGGGAGAGGAATGCTTATTATACTCTTTTTATGTAAGTGTTAAATCTTTTTTTTTTTTAGTCCTTTAATAAAGATGTATGTGTGATGTAGATTGCACTTTTAGACTTAAATTCTAAATTTATTTTGTTGATTTAATCTTTCATAATTTTTTTTGTTAAACTAAATTATAATGAATTTTAATCTTTGATTTATATTTCATTATTGAGCTCTAAAATTTGGGACTTTTTATGTGTGAAGCCTAAAATCCATGTTTCTTTTACTCTACTATTGAACTGGCCATGGGCAGAGGGAGGGGGAACCACTCGTTGTTGAACCCCATTCTTCCCAACTATGATTGATAATCGAATGAACTTGAGCCTAAAAAACTCATTTTTTTAACCGAGTCTAAAAAATTATTTTAAGTTATGTTCATTTTCTAGTCTGAATGCTCCCAAAATGAGTCAAACTTAAACTGAATATAAGTATTTACATATAAACAAGTCGAAGATGTCGAGCTTGTTTTTCAAACGAGTATAAAAATTTAATCAAATTTGATTCGTTTTCACCTTAACGAGTCAAAAAGAAATTGAACCCAAGCCAAACTAGAGTAATTCGATTCAATTAACAGCCTACATCTATAACACACACACACACAAAAAGAGCATCATGTAAGTTAAGAATATAACTCCTTTGATAAGGGTATTAACAAATAGGTGAGGGGGACATTTGGTTCCTATCTCATTAATGCAGTAATTGATAGAACTAGAAAATGACGGTTATTCAGACCATAATTACAAAATTAAACATCATAAAATGAATAAGATGCGAGTCTAATCCAGTCCGACGTGTACATGATGCATAGCTTAATCCTTCATTCCCTATAATTTGCTTTTTATTTAGGCTCTCTCAATTGCACTCTTGATGTGTTCTAGCTGAAAGATGGACGATGAATTAGGAAACACACCCAATGTAATCCAAAGGGAAATTGCACGAATAGTCGCGTCTCTAATCACAATGATCATGCTCCTATGGATCATCCACAGCGGAATCACACTAGCAAGCAAACCCAGAAGAGATGGTTGCTACAACGGCTTCACTTTCTTCATCGGACTGGCTACCATTGTCTTAGGGGTCATATATGTGATCCTTGGCGTCGCAATAGTGGCAGACCTGGCGTTAGGGTTGTCGGAAAAATTGCAGCAGGAAGAGGAAAAGAAATGTGGTACTCAGCAACAAGGTACCAACACTAAGCTAATCGCTCGTGTTGTTTCTTCTATATCCCTCTGCTTTTTCAAACACTCACTGATAAAATAAAAGAGGAAACATAAGGGAAAGGAGGAGGCCATTCAAGCTAATTTTCCCCACTTGAACTAAGCAGCAAACCCTAAACCCCCTTTCCACACTCAATTTAATTCCCTCTCTTCTTGTTCCCATACGGGTAATTAAAGCTTCTACATTATGATTTACTCTTACCTGGTAGTTCCACTTATTGAAGCTACACAACCTAGATTACGTCCTCCTATTTCCTGGGAGAAAAGACTTCACACAGACTTAGCTAGAGGCAATAAAACAGAACACCCTTTTGCTTTCAGGATACTTAACGTTCTTCCAATGCCAAAACCTATAAACCTATCTTACAGGTTCGGACAGATGAAAGATCTTTTTGCCACTAGCATCACATATATGGAACCCTTTTTCTCCAGTACAATTCCCCCCTAAATATATTAGGACCCAAAAGGACTTTCAGGTTAACCTAATTTAGTTTTGTTGCTTACCCATTGAAACCTCTTGATCCCACACAATAGCAAGGGCACTTATTATGTTTATGTATGCAGTCTAGTATTTGGTAGCTTTCATTTTCTTTCTTCCTATTTCTGATGCTCCCTCCCCCACGACACCCCCACCCTCCCTTAAAAAAACACAATCAGGGGAAAAAAAATCTATGTTCCACGCAAAAACACCAACACCAAATTAGAACTATAACAGACCTGATACCAATATTTCTGACCAAAATGTAAACAGACCGCCTGGGAGTTGTAATGTTGATCTTTGAAGTTGGTGTGAACCGAGATCATTCTAAAATCCTAGTAAATCCATGTCAACTAGTGAAAACAATGAACTCAAAAGGCTACAGTTCATTTCAGACAATCTCAATCACATTGTTTTGGGCCTCAACATACATCTGAACACTGCTAACACAAAAATCAAAACATGACTTCAAAGAATGAGCACCTTCTACACAAATTCTCTAAAATTCAATCAATTCCACGCCAAGTCCTTTGAAGCAATTGATAAAATTTCAAAATAAGTGCAGAAGATCATATCAAAAGAAAGACATAAAAAAAGAAACAATGTGGGCATTTAATACACTACTTTATTAAATTGCATTTTGGGACACAGTTGTTGTATATTTACCTTTTCCAAAAATTTGACTTAAGAGCAATGATGAAGCAGGAAGGGAGAAGAAGACAACTGCTAAAGATATTGGCCATATGATTGCAATGACAATCTCACTGTTCATGCTTCTCTGGACCATTTACACTGAACTCAGGCTTGCAATTGAACCAAGCCCAGAAGGCAAATATATACAGCTAGCCTACTCAATTGGAGTAGTCACCATTGCCTTTGGTGTGATATATTTTATCATTGGGCTTGTTGTAGTTGCAAACTTGGCACGAAATTTGTTGGGCAGCATGTAGCCGTGGCAGCAGCAGCAGAAGAAGAAGACAGAAACATGCATTTATCATTCCAGTAACACAAATGATAACGATCTTGTTTGATTTATCTCAATGATTATTGTATTCAAGTTTGTTAGTAGGAGGCTGATAGGAGGATTAATCCACTTTGTTAATCGTTTTTGCTTGCTATTATAGCAGTAGACAAATTGAAAAACATATTCATTAAGCAGAAGATATCAGTCATGGAAGCCAAAAGAGGCACGATAAAAGGATAAAATCAATGTAAGCGACTGAAGACGATTGTATCAAAGTGGATCAATAAAGGGAGAGGATTTGATTCAGGCAAAAGCATCACAAGGAGAAGAGTAAAGACTAAAGAGTGGATCAATAAGAACTAAGAAATCAACCTAATCAACAATACACCCCTACGTGGAACAGAATTGCATAACTATGAAGCCAAATCCAGGTAATAAGTAAACGAGGCTTTATTGAGTAGAATCAAGTTTGAATAATGCAACAAAGCCACAAGCTCAGGCTTGTTCCAATGGAGCAAAAGCACTACTTATGTGTAGATCAAATCACAAAAGGTAGAGATAAAACTACCCACCTTTCGAAAATACACACCCATATATCCTCAAAATTAGGTTCTATTAGCTGAAAGTTGAATTTAGTGATCCAACATTTTGAATTCCTATATCTCTATATTATGTTCATATTCTCTCTCATACATTACAGGTCCTTTGTCCCTAAGCTCAAGGATACTATGATTTGATAAAAACTGAAAATTCATAAGTTTCAAAGGGAGTAATGACCCAAGGACTCGCCACTCAAAGATATACACCTGTAGATCCCCAATTCTAGCGTTCATTGGCAGAAATAGAGATGGTGTGGTGGGATAGAATTTATTACAACATTTATGTGAAAATGACAGAAGCCACTATAAAGGGAAGCACATCCTCCACCTTGTATAGGATTCCAAACCTGCACCTTAGCTGAAGGAAGGGCTTCATAGCTCCAACGCCTATTTGGTGAAAGTTGATCTTGGTGACCCAACCTTTTGAATTCCACTACTTCTGTATTATATGTTCTATCCTTTCTCATACATTACAGCCCCTTTGTCCCTAAGCTCTCTCAACGTTTGCTTCTAAATTCATTATTACAAGACATGAGCACCGCTCCCAATCAACTAAATACCCAATTCTATCCCAACCCGAGATTCAGAAAATTGCATGCATGTATGCATCAAATTTGTAAGAATCAAGTGAATGTTCTTGGTGAATCGTATTTCCAAGAGAAACCCCATAACAAAATAAACATATGGGAGGGAGTGTTGATTCTAGATTCATTGAACAATGTACAAGTTCTGATCACAAATCAAATAGAGAACAACAAAAATGTTCAGAACTAACAATACTGGTGATATTACAAAAGAGAAGATTCTATACTATGATGAAAAATTAAAATTCAGATGAGTTTGAAAGGGAGAGGCCAAGGAGTGGACCTGGGGACTTCAACCTTGTCCTTGATCCGCTCTATCTTCTTCTCCTTTTTGGGTCTTGCGTTTCCGTACGACCCTTTAAATCTCTTCCCCTTTCTCGTCTTCTTGTCACCTCGGCCGCACAGCATCGGCGCCTCCGCCACTATAGATGATGACGATAGAGATGAAATCGCCATTCGTTGCTCAGTCGACACCATCACTCTCCTCGCTGCAGCGCCGCACCACTGTATCATCGCCATTTCTTTCTGTTCCCACCTTCAAAACCCCAGAGCACAGACACGCGAAGCTCCAACGAGAACACACTGAACTGTATAAATTTTTTTGATAGTTGTGTGGCTGCTATTTAAGTTTTTATTTGCGTTATAAATCTCCCTTGGTCTTATTTGTAAAGGTATCCACATACTTCTCATATTTTCAAACATGGCCCAATAAGTTTGCGAATTCTCTTCTCCCCCCCTCTCATTTCTTTATTTTAATAATATTACTCAAGTTCCTTTTCCAAATACTTTTCTTTAAATTTGATAATCCATATGTTTTTTTCCACAATTTTTCATTACTTACTCTTGCTTCGTTGTTTGTTTTGCACTAATTATATTTGTTTGTAGAATTTGTTTATCAAAGGACAAAAACCTTTGAGATTCTAGTTGTTTAACCTAGAGGTATTCTATAAATATTAGTTACGTTTTTTCCTTTGTTTTCCCTTGAAATAAAAATACTATTTATGTGATGATAGGATTTGAACCCCAAAAATTACTCCACCATGATTTCGTATTTCTATTTATCCAACGTATGTGTGACATTTTCTTATTGACAAATGCAAAAAATTAAATTGAGGTTTGATATGGAGTCACCTCATTCCAAATTACACCAAGTACGAAAAAAAAAAGGGTTGTTTGGACGTCTTTATCTAATTTAACATGCTAACATAATTCATAAAGATTGTTAGAAAAACAAATTTCGTTCAGTGTTAGGATTACTGCTAATATGAGGACAAAAATAGCTAAAGTCATAAAATTGGTTCAAATGACTTGGTCGCATGAGTTTTATCATATTTGAAATAATCGTATAATCCTATATAGTAGTGTAATTCGGGCGGGTTGGGTGGATTAAGAGATCAATC
>CM042191.1:32343923-32375118 GCA_023539305.1 Ilex asprella
TAGTGTAATTAAAATTTCTTTGGGGGAAAATTAAGAAATATAATAAATTAGAAGGCTAAGACTAGGTCTTGCAATCGTGTTGAGTGAAATGGTTTCGTGTTAGGTGGAACGAGTTTGTGTCAAAAAACCCTCTATCTATACCCTATTCGTTTATATAAACGAGTCTAACTATCACACCCATACACAAATCATTTATTAGAAGGGTTATCTGATACAATCCGTGTGTTACCTACTAAATAAAATATGAGGTTATAATATTTCGAGTACACACGAAAAATCATCAACTTACTACACATTATACATGTTTGACCTGTTTATTATAACAATAATTTATGATGAGCAAAAAAATAAAGATAAAAAATAAACATTAAATGACTACTAAATTTGAATAAGTCTAAGAGATGGGAGGTGTAAGATGAGGTGGAGGTTGAGAGACCTACTTTTTTTAAAATAAAATTATAATATAATTGTTAACGAATTAAACGGGTTGAAACGAATTTATGAGTTAAACACAAAATCGATTCATTTATTTCACGGGTCTATCGAGTTAACTCGCTAACCACCTAAAATTATATTCAAATTCGTTAAATCTATGTTAAATTCGTATCGATTTCACGATTCAATCCTAATTAAGACAAATGGTGGATAAGATTTTTTTTGGCCCGAGGGAGGAGGGAGAGGGGGTGTTAGCTGATGTGGCTCCAAATCAACCACGTGCCGGAGGTGGTGATAAAGTAGCAGAGTCTGTGCTTTCTTTTGCTATCTTCAGAAATTGAATTTGAAAGCAATTTTTGTTAAGAGTCATGGAGCTCTGCGTGGCTACGACCTTAGCCTGGACAATTTCTCTCTCTCCCTCTCCTCATTTCCCTCCACCATTCCCTGTGAGTCTCTCTCTCTCTCTCCTCATATACGGCTGTATGTATATGTGTATATTTGATTGTGTATTTAATTCTATATCCTTTATGAACTGCCAATCTGTTTGCAATTTCAGAGGCGTGAGGTGCGGAGGTTTAGCGTTTGTTGTCTCAACATCGACTCTGCTCAGTCTGAGAAGGTAATAATACTCTTTGCAACATCTCTTTTTACAAGGTTTTTTCTTGTATGATTGGCAATTACTCCGTTACGTGTGTGTTTTTATGTGTTTAACCTAATATACTTCACAGTATCCTATTGCAATTAGCACAATTCATTGTCTGAGAGATGTGGAACATTCGTGAATATATGAAAACAGCCTGAATTCTCAGGACAGTTGTGATATAGAATTGGATTAAGGTTAGTCGAGAAATTGGAAATACTATATTGAGAAGAGTTGGTTCGTGGTACTAATACATGTTTGGTAGAAGTTCATGTTCTATTTTGGAAACTGACTCAGCTCTTCGCACAAAAAGGGTGAAAGAAAGGATTAAATCAATCAGCCAGAAGTCACAATTTGGTATTGCTGAATTGTATAATATTGGTATAACATCCTTTAGGGATCATTTCCAAGTATAGACTGTTGCAAACTTCTCTCCACTAAGGTAGTGAACGAACAAAAGGCTGTTTGATTTGTTGTTGTAATTTCTGTGCAGAGGTCATTTGGATGTGGATGTCTTTGCTTATGCTGGTTGCTACTTTTATGGAGTTACGCAAGAGTTTTAATAGCGAAGTCTGTGTTTGATTTGAATTAGCCACCAGAATTTTGTAGGGAAACATTTTAACCTTTCTTGCATGTGAAATTTCTGAATGCTATCATTGGTGCCGCCCATGCAGTATGATCATTGATGCATACTACTAATATTAGGGTGTCTGTATGACTGCTGAAGCATAATTGAATATTTTATTGTTTGGACATCCGTTGATTTGCTAGGTCTCATAAACACTATGCTACTGTGGATCAAATCAGTGGCAGAACTCTATCAACCTCACTAACCCAAGCTTAGCAATTTGCATGATATGGAATATTAACGTTATTTGTGTTGGCTCTGTTATACTTTTTACACTGTTTTTGCCTTCTTTGTTGTCAAGAAGGACCATAGCGAAGCATAATGGACAATTTGTAGAACTGCGCATTGCTATTTCAGCTCATCAAAGATATCCAAAACTTTACTTCCTTCTCCTGTACAGGATAGATCTATATTGAAGCCCATTTACTATGGCTTTTGGAGATGGCCCATAACTGGGGTGAAAATCTGTTGGGCCAATATATGTAGAGTGGACATCCAGGCCCCACACTTATGGTGTCAACAAGATTGCCTTCTATGGCAATCAAATTTGGGATTACATAGATTATTGTTTGACCTACATATATAGAATAATTTTGGTTTCCTGGAGTTTATACTTTACAGTTTGTTGCAGGGAAATCAAATGACTGTTTCTGTTACAGGAGCAACAGGTTTTATAGGTAGAAGATTGGTGCAAAGGCTGCATGCTGGTATGTAACTTTATCTGCTACAAATTAAGAACCATAGAATATTGTGTTCTTGATCATGCAACTCTGGATATGATATCTGTTGCACATTGGTATTTGTGATAGCAGGGGTCTTCTTCCCTTTTTATATCTACTAGAAAACTGCACATAAAAGAACTACGGGCTGGACAGATTACCTTTGGAAGCTTAGTCGAACATGTTATACATATTTAAAATTCTGGATGGTGTGAATGGATCTAATGTTTTTTTTGGTTGCTTATGAAATGTAGATAACCATGGCATTCAAGTCTTGACACGATCAAGATCTAAAGCTCAGTCAATTTTTCCGGGTAAGAAGGTAATGATTGCTTCAGTTATGTGCATACATTCATACATGTGGTCAAAATTCTGAAAATATTGATGGAGCAGTGACTGACATTATACCTTCCTTCAATTCATTTTTCTTGTAATTTACACAGCTCAAGTGCCATCATATACAAATTTGTTCAAGTTTTTCAGTTCTCATCTTCATGACAACACAAGAATGAAAATAATTTTCTACTTCAATGTCAACAATTTTTTGCTAAATTCTGTGTACTCCTTTTTTCTTGCATGCTTATCATTTGTAGTCAAGGACTTTCCAAGAATTGTAATTGCAGAGGAGCCAGAGTGGAAAGACTGTATTCAATGCTCAACTGCAGTCGTGAATTTGGCTGGAATGCCCATTAGTACTAGATGGTCTCCTGAGGTGTGTTATGAGCTTAATATACCAGCTCTCTTTAACTTTATGTTTAAAGTTACATCTATATGATACATATATGGTAGCCATAAATGCAATGTTTTTTCCAGAGTATATCATTATATGGTCTGCTTCAGAATCTGTCTTGTTCTGTATAGGGATTTCTACAGTTTTCTCAAATATAAAACTCTTGCAGTGTTATTATATGGTTATGATTATTATTTAGGACTGCCTGACATTCTAAAACACATAATAAATTGGTTTTTCAATTATGATGATGAAAGTGCTATTTTAAAATCTAAACCACATAGAATGAATTGCATTTGTAAGAGTGCATTTAAAATTTATCATTTGAAAAACATGCTTGGTACACTTGTTATTTCTGTTAACATTGTTCAAAGAGAAAGGGAAGAAAAGAGAAAGAATGTATTATTCATAAAAGCAAGTCTGTAATATACAACCTTAACCTAGAAATACATAAAGTGAGTCTTATACAGTAGGACAACACACCATAAGGAAAATGCCTAGACTACCTTTAGTATTAATACTCTAACACCCCCTCTCAAATTCATGATGTGGTAGAAAACATCAAGAGTTTGTCAAGAAGAAATCTAAAACGTGCTATGGTGTGAGACTTCGTAAAAAAATTCGTTATCTGCATTGTGAAAGGAAGAAAAGGGAGAGTAATGGTGCCCTGCTGCAGATGATGGCTCACAAAGTGACAATCAATATCAATGTGTTTTGTACGCTCGTAGAAGACCGAGTTATGAGCAATTTGAATAGCACTGGTGTTGTTGTAGAGCATAAGAGTTGGAGAAGATATCAAAATACCAAGATCAGCAAGAAGCCATTGTAACCAAACTATCTCAGTTGTACTAGATGTCATAGCACGATACTCAGCTTCAGTAGAAGAACGAGCAACAACAGTTTGTTTCTTGCTTTTCCAAGAAATAAGAGAATCCTTAAGAAACAGGCAAAAACTAGTGGTGGACTTGCGATCCATATAGTCACCAGCCCAGTCAGCATCAGAGTAAGCCCTAAATTCCATAGATGAAGAGTGAGAAAATAGTAAACTTTGATGTAGAGTACCACGGAGATACTGAAGAATGGGAAGAACAGCAGTCTAGTGAATGTTGGTGGGCGAGGCAACAAATTGACTCACAATGTGAACAACATAAGAGATATCTTAACGAGTGATTGTAAGATATACTAAACTCCCAATAATAGTCTAATAGAGGGTTGAGTCAGCCAAGGGAGTGCCGTCAGACGAAGAGTAACGAACATTGAGCTCTAAAAGAATTTCAACTGTCCGATTATCTAATAAACGAGCTCTTTGAATAACATTTGAAGTATACTTAGACTGAGAGAGAAGATATCCTTTAGGAGAGGAAGCAATCTCAATACCCAAGAAATATCTAAGCTGCCCCAAATATTTCATTTCAAAATAATTCTGCAACTGGGTTTACAATAAGCATATGTTAGCAATGTCATCACCCGTAATAATTATATCAACATATAGTAAGAGAATAATAGAACTTGAGGAAGTAGATCGTAAAAAGAGAGCAGAATCATGATCATTGACACAAGAATCCAATTTACAGATACCCGAAGAAAATTTGACAAACCATGCCCTGGGAGCCTGTTTAAGACCATACGAAGCACGATGAAGTCAACATACTTGACCAGAACTATAAGATAATCCATGGGAGGTGTTATAAAAACCTTTTCAGTTAAATCTTCATGTAGAAATGTATTTTTTACATCCATTTGAGACAAACTCTATTGTCGAATGGCAGCAACTGCAATCACAGTGTGGACAGTAGTCATCTTGGCAACAGGAGCAAAAGTCTCATCATAGTCTAGACCATATTCTTGAGACCCTTGGCTACTAATCGAGCTTTATATCATTCCACAAAACTATCTGACTTGGTTTTTATCTTATAAACCCACTTACAACCAATGGTGCGTTTACTAGGCAATAAAGACACTAGCTCCCAAATTCTGGTCTTATGTAAGGTAGACAACTCCTCATCCATAGCTTGTTTTTGTTTTCAAAGTGAATCAAGTAAAGCCTCCTTGTAGGAGGTGGGTTCAGATAGAGAATGAATAGAAGTAAGGAAAGAACAAAAGTGAGAAGAATAACAAGTATTACTCCAACCAAACTTGTTGGGACATTTACAAGAGCGCTGAGGATAGCGTGAGGTATGATTCACAATATCTGAACCTGATTGGGCAGCCAGAGGAGATAGGGGAGGCACTATATCCAGAGAAGAGATAATTGGAGTCCTGCGAACATATGTATGCACAACAGAGAGACGAGTAATAGTCGACTCAGAAGATGAAGGATCTGACACAGGTAAATCACCAACATATTGTCATGAGGAACATTAGTAGGAAAGGGATCAACGTATATCATGTTAGACTTATGCAATGAGGAAGAACTAGATAGAATTGAAAAGAAGAAAATATGCTATATAAAAACAATATGACGAGAGATATAAAGTTTATGGGTGATGGAATTATAGCAACGATATTCTTTTTGACCCTCACCATAACCAAGGAATACACATAAGACTGAACGGCCAAAAAGTTTGGTACGAAGACCACTAGGGAGCAAAACAAAACAGGTACAACCAAACATACGTAAAGAAAAATAATTAGGTGGCTTAACACATAACTTTTCAAATGGAGAGACTCCAGAGGTGAGAATAGTAGGAATGGTGTTGATCAAATGAACTGCTGTTAAAAATGCTTCCCCCAAAATGAGCTGGGAATATGTGTTGATAATAGAAGGGAATGTGCTGTCTCTAGAATATGATGGTGTTTTCGTTCTATAATACCATTCTGCTCACGTGCGTCAGTGCAAGAGGATTGATAAAGTGTACCATCAGATTTCAATAAATCATGAAAAGAAGTAAGAGTATATTCACCTCCCCGATCACATCGAAAATATTTAATAACTGCTGAATATTAAGTGTGCACAATGTTACGAAATGTAGTGAAGATGGAAAAGAATTCAGACTGACGTTTCATTAAGAATATCCAACAGTACCTTGTGTAATCATCAATAAATGAAACATAGTATTTGGACCCTTCTTTTGTAGGAATAGGAGTCGATCTCCATATATCAGAGTGAACAAGATTAAATGGTGCAAAAGAACAAGTAATACTTTTATTAAAAGGCAATGCACTAAATTTAGCCATTTGCATCCACTATAATCAGAAATGTCATGACTGCCTAAACTACCCAAACTACCGGTCGAAATTAAAAATTTTAAACGAGAATAAGAAACATGACCAAGACGAGAATGTCATAAATAAAAACTAGATGACTCTGGACTCAAACGAAAAAAAAATAAATCAACAGTAGAAGCAGCAGCATCAACATCTGGGGCATGAAGTTCTTCCAACACATATAACCCGCCCTTTCTACGGGCTGTCCTAATCAGTTTCTTGGATCGTGGATCTTGCACAACACAACCAAAAGAAGAGAAATGAACCAAAAATTCATAATCAAATAGTTGACTGACTGAGAGTAAATTCAAAGTAAGTTGAGAGATATAATAGACATTTGAAAGTGTAAGGTTGGAGAAAATAATTGTCCCAACACTAGCTAGTGACATTTGAGAACCATTGGCAGCAAGTACAGATAAAGATGGAGGAGAATTAATAGATACAAATAAATAAGAATCACTGATCATATTATGTGTGGCACCTGAGTTAAAGACTGTGCGGTTCGAGATATACCTGAATGACCTGAGCTGAACGAACCTATAGTAGGAGAAACTGTGAGAGCACCAGACTAATGAAAGGGGAGAAACTTTTGTAGCTGATCTGCAAGCATAGTCAAGGTGGGAGCTGATGTGGCTGACTCATCCACTGGTGGTGTTAAGGCCGCTGTATGACAATCTCTGGACTTAAATGACTGATTGTGAGACCCTCGTACATTTTTGTTCATCAACTTTGGACATTGGGCTTTCTAGTGATCCTTTTCAGGACAGAAGCTACACTCATCAGAAGCAACACGACCTCGATATTTGTTTTGGGAATTAGAGGTCACTTTGGAAGGAACATCCAATACAGTTTGATTTGGTAGTGGAAGAAGACCCTTCCCAGAAAGGGTTTTAAAACGAACCTCTTCAGCTAAGAGCTCATTAACAACTGCATCCATTGAGGGAAGTGGGTAACGATGAAGAATGGAACCACGAAATCTTTCGAAGTCATCTCTAAAGGCCATACAAAATTGCACCAACCTCTGTTCCTCTCTGAAAGTGCGATATGTCAGATTAGTGCTCAACTCAGTGGGTTCAATAAGTGCTAGCTGATCCCAGAAATCAGTCATAATTGAGTAGAATTCTTGTATGATTTTGTCTCCTTGACGTGTATCTCGAATCTCATGTTCTAGTTGATACTTCTTTGCAAAATTAGACTAGACAAAAAATGTGGCCAAATAATCCTAAATTTTCTTAGCCGTGGTAAACTTGGATAAATGAACCCCAATGGTCTAATGAACTGAATTATTAATTCAAGTGATAATTTTTGCATTGTTGATATATTAATTACTCTTCAAATGAGTATAATTTTCTGTCTTAGTATCAGTTGGAGTCTGTACAACACCACTAATATAATTCCACATGTCTTTCCCCCAATAATTTTTTTTTCATAATATAAATTCAATAAACATAATTTTCACCTATTAGTCTCACACTAATGGCTTGTAAGGAATCAGAGTTTCCTGTCATTGTAGCAACAATTGCACCACAATCAAAGTCAAAGCAATCACAAAACCCAACAGCCCCAAAGAAAACAATATCATCGAAAAGCAATAATGTGATATCCTGGTATCCCATATCGGTTAGGGAGAGAAAAGTTGCTGGGTTTATAAGTAAACCCCTTACCTTACATGACATAAGATTTTTTTTCAGGGGTATTGGGAGAAACAAAACCGTGAGGGCCCAAAGCGGACAATATTATGTCATGTAGAGGGTGGGGTGTTACAAAGTGGTATCAGGGCAGGTAGCTGGGAGGCTACTGTACGGAGACGTGCAGCTCTAAGGGGGGTGGATTTTGATATCTTGGTATCCCACATCAGTTAGGGAGAGAAAAATTGCTGGGTTTATAAGTAAACCCCTTATCTTACATGACATAAGGCATTTTCTCAGGGGTATTGGGAGAAACAAAACCGTGAGGGCCAGTGGGCCTAAAGCGGACAATATTATGTTATGTGGAGGATGGGGTGTTACAAATTGGTATCTGAGCCGACTCTCGCCTGGACCGAGTGTGGGGCCCTGCCATGCTCGCGTGTAGTGGGCGGGCAGGTAGCCGGCAGGCTATTGCACGGAGACGTGCAGCCCTAAGGGGGGTGGATTGTGATATCCTGGTATCCCACATCGGTTAGGGAGAGAAAAGTTGCTGGGTTTATAAGTAAACCCCTTACCTTACATGACATAAGACCTTTTTCCAGGGGTATTGGGAGAAACAAAATCGTGAGGGCCAGTAGGCCCAAAGCAGACAATATTATGTTATGTGGAGGGTGGGGTGTTACAAACAATACTCAACAGCAAAGAACCAATTGTTGAAAAAAGTAAACAATCGGACTGCTGAGACCACTGTCAAAGCCACACCTAGATGACTACCAATAACTCAGCCGAAGCCACTTTCCAAATTCAACCACAAAAACAATAATCAAATGCACAGTGAAGCAAAACAGTCGATGCACTGTGCAAGGAGAAATAGTTTGTCGATGCACTGTGCAAGGAGAAATAGTTTGTCGATGCACAGTGAGCACGAATCCAACCAAACCAGAAAGAAGAAGAAGGCACTAGCAAAGCAACCACAAACCAGCACTTCCCAAATTCAACCACAAACCAGCAAGAAAAAGGCACTAGCTCCAGACTGTTCTTACAGTGAACAGTAGTCCGACAAAGCAAAACAGCCAAAATTCAACCAAACCTCGGCCAAACACCTTCCAATCACACAACCAGCTAGTGTACACCCTTAATCGGACCCTTATACCCGATTGTAAGCAAATAATTCAAGAAAAACAACCCCAAATTTTAGATCAAAAAATAGAGTTGAAATTTTTGAAAAACATTCAAAAATTGAAAAACCCCATCCAATGGCCTCAAAGACAAAAACGAAACATACCATTGTAAAGCCCATGAAGAATCGAGCATGGTGGTGCTCTCTCGACTCCAGACTGATGATGTCAGTCCTAGCTTGATGACATCAGGCCTAGCGTGATGACATCAACCCTCGTTCAGAAAGGCATGTTGTGCTCTTCAAATTTTTTTAAGTATGCTAGGATCGAATGTTCTGATATCATGTTAACATTGTTCAAAGAGAAAGAATGTATTATTCACAAAAGCAAGTCTGTAATACACAACCTTAACCTAGAAATACATAAAGTAGGTCTTATACATTAGGGCAATACAGTATAAGGAAAATGCCTAAACTACCCTTATTATTAATTTTCTAACAATTTCTACTAATTTCAGTTTGTAAATTGGCTTTATCTTAAAATTAGAAGTGTCTTGTTTGTGGGTCAAAAAATGACGTGCATTAGGCTGGATACTTCCATAAGTGGCTTTTCTTATACGTTCTATTGAAGAACATTTAATGACATGTATGCACTTTAAGAAAAAGTGTGTGAAGGCATAAAGCTTGTTCCTTGTTTTAGCAAATTTAGGGAGTGTTGCTTTTCCTGAATTTGTGGTCCATGGTCTATAGTGCAAAATTTATATAACTTTATTGTTACTTTTATATTGATGAAATATATGCTATTTGTCTACATCAATTAGTCCAAGTGCATTATGGTGAGTTGAAAACATTGGGGGCTTTTCTAGGAGATGACAGTAATCTCTTCCAAAAACCTGATATATATTTTGATAATTTGTGAAATCCTGCAGATCAAGAAAGAGATCAAGACAAGCAGGATTAGAGTCACCTCAAAGGTCACCTTTTTCATTTTCTTAACCAATGTTTGCAAACTGTGAAGAACCAATCTAAATCTCTTCAAGTTTTCAAAAGTTCACTATTGTCATGATTCCAAAGGTCGTAGATTTGATAAATGGCTCACCAGATGAACTTCGCCCAAGAGTTTTGGTTAGCGCAACAGCAGTTGGTTATTATGGTATGCGCCTAAATACATTTCCTACTTATGTCGTATATCATGACTTTTAGGCAAGTTGTAGTGTCATTCCGTTGCTTCTATAGCTTTTGAGTTATAAATGCAATCTTTAATCATGATAATGCTCACCTATATCGGTGGCAGCATGCATTTCCCCTTTTTAAGACCCTACTGTTCAGCCATGTAGTCCAATTATCTGTTTTCTAGTACTATGCTATCTTTTTAAAACAATTGATATGCTGCCACATTGAAGTGAGATCCAAAAACCTTTGGCTTTTTTGGCATTTCTATGATAACATGTTCTGCTTTCCTTTCCCTCCATTCACTCATCATTGCTCAGGTTCGAGTGAAACACAAGTATTTGACGAGCAAAGTCCATCTGGAAATGATTACTTGGCTGAGGTAAATGAAGTGAACACAAATAATACAATTTCTCACAGGGTATATATAAGATTTGCACTCCCGATGAATCCACATCTAAAATTCCGAGTTTCATCGTGTTCTGTATGGAACATTTTTATTTGTGTTGCACTGTATTGACAAGTATGCCTTCTCAGGTTTGTAGAGAATGGGAAGCAACAGCCCTCAGAGTGAATAAGGATGTTAGATTAGCGCTTATTCGCATAGGTGTTGTCCTTGGAAAAGATGGTGGTGCTTTAGGTACAATATTAACATCCTGAATTTGAATTGTATGCTTTTCAAACTTGACTCTTGACTTTCTTAATTATGGTTTACCAGGAAAATTTTATGTTTAGACTTTAGATCAAAAGCTTGAGGGAATCCATAGGCAGATTTAGTCAAACTTTTGTGGTCTCTGAATGTACTCAATGAAATGGACTGTGAAAATATTCTTTGGCTGTCTATCTTATTTAGTTAAGTAGGCAATCGGATGGAGAAGAACAAAAATAGCGTGGAGCGCAGTAATAAAGAAAGATATTATAGCTTCTGGTTAAGAAAGAATACAACCTAAATAGATCACAATGGCCAAATAGGATTCATGTTGTCATCCCCAACTAAATGGAATAAGGTTAGTTAATGGAGTTTATGCTACTACAATTGTTTAGATGCCTCTTTTCCTGCATGTTTACCTTTCTCTGGATCTTTTGTTTAAACTCCATCGAGTTTACGCTAAACTCTTTGGCGTTTGCAGCTAAAATGGTCCCTCTCTTCATGATGTTTGCTGGTGGACCTTTGGGCTCAGGAAAACAATGGTATTGCATATTTCAGCTCTCATGAGAATTTACCACATACACTACTAGAAAAGCATTTAATTATCAATTTGAAAGCAAAAATTGCTCCAACTTTTGACCAAAGAGAGACAAATACCTTCAAAATGCTAACCATAGGGTTAAATTCTTTTGTTTGCTGATTTTTCTCTTCCTAATGTTAAGAATGTTGCAAAGATGTTGTAGCGTTCATAGTAGATTGTTTGAATCATGGTAAATCGTGGTCCTGAGTTATATTTCTCCTTCGTAATTCTATAGAACTCATCATTGTTGGTTTGGTTGCATAGGTTTTCCTGGATTCATGTGGACGATATTGTCAATCTAATATATGAAGCTCTATCCAACCCTTCTTATAAAGGTAAGATATCATTTTATTTTGAATATTGTCCCTATGTGATGCAGAAACATAAATACCTGAATCATATGCTTGTTGATGAAATTAAATCCCTAGCTCGATGCTTCTGATTTCAAGTCCGCTTGTATCAAAGTGTACTGAACCCCCTCTCTCCTCTGTGAAATGGTTCTTTAAGATTGCGGTTTCCATTTATTTCCCCTTGCAAATGTTGGTCTTTCTAATTTCATCAACAAATGATGATTTTATGCATCCCATCGTAAGGTACCTGTTGAAGGGGCAAGTGCTTGTCGGGCATTTATATTCTTTTTGTGGCCATTGGCAGTGGTTTTAGGATGTGTTGATATTTGGATTTGAGTCTCAGCAATTCTAAATGTCAGGAGTTATTAATGGAACTGCACCAAATCCGGTTCGGCTAGAGGAGATGTGCAAACAATTGGGAACTGTTTTGGGCCGGCCCTCATGGCTACCAGTACCGGACTTTGCACTCAAAGCAATCCTTGGTGACGGTGCTTCTGTGGTAAGGATTTTATTTCACTCACGAATTTTCCCCTTCTCCCTCTTATTACTTTGCTACAATGCACTAAGCGAGGTTACACCAGGTGTTGGAAGGACAAAGGGTACTTCCAGCTAAAGCTAAGGAATTGGGTTTCCCCTTCAAATACCCTCATGTGAAAGATGCATTAGAATCCATTCTATCCTGAGAAGTTGAAGTACAATATAAACCAATTCACATGTTCATTCTTTATTCTTTTGGTATAGAGAACAGTTCTCTAAACTTAAAAGGCACAGAAATACATTACCGGGGGGAAAGTGTGTTTATGAGGAAAGAAAACAAGCAGAGAACTGAAACATGCTCTAAACATGGGAGCTGTGGCATAGTTTGTCATTTTAATTTGTAGGTATTCGTTGTGTGTGTGTATTTTCTGGACTCGCTGTGATCCCTTGCTTAAATGTCGGAAAATAATAATCCCTTGAAAGGTACTCTGGGAGATCTCATCGTGGAATGGTATTTTGACCGAAGCTATGGCCTTCATTCACACAGATTTAAGACAGGGCACTTAACAGATTTTTCCATCAAATTCTGTCTGAACTCGTGGTTAGATATTTGTTTTGCTGACATCTCCGAAGTCCTGTATTTGACGATGTACATGGAGAGATAGATAACAAATCAGAGTATTTATCAAACAGAATCAGAAAAGGAAGATGCTTCTAACACGTCTAGGGGTGTATATGGGCCGGATGGGTTAGGTCTGCAAAAACTTGTCAGGCTGGGCTTAGAGTGTGTAAGCTCAAGTCTTTATCTAGATGAGTTATTGGGCAGGTTGAACTGGCTTCAAGTACGGGGCAATTTGCTCACAGCTCAACCTACCAACGAGCAGTCCTTGTGGGATGACTTATTTAACTTAATATGTTTATAAATTATATTTTTCAATTAAAAATAGAGTCAAAATGAACAAAAAAAAATGATGAATAATTTTATATATAAATAAGGGAAGAATTATATTAGAGCACATTCTAACTAAATTAAACACCTATCCACCTATCTATTAAAATATCAATTAGAATATTAAAAGCTGACAATTAGGTGGAAGGGTAAATCGGTAGAGCGGGCTCTTATGCTGGATTTTGACAAATTTTGATGGTTGGTTCATGAGCCAAATTTTGGGCTGGGAAATGAATTTTGAGGATAAGTTTGAACTTAGGTTTGGGCTCAAGCCCAAATTCGAACAGACCAACTATCAAAACCTATCAAACTTCAACCTTATTTTTTGGCCAGTAAAGAAATCCATGGGCCAACCCGACATAGACATCCCTAAACATGTCACATTCACATTGGTGCAATCGGGTGGGTTCGGTGTCAAGCCCGAGTATAAGCATGTGGTTGAAAGCAGAAAGAGAGAGAAGGTGATCAAGTTGAATATCTATGTGCAAAAAGGCAGATAAATCACTGGTGGTCAGGGAGTGGAAATAAATAGAGCTCAGTGAATTGGAACAGGAAAAGAAATAAGAAAAATTATATCAGAGTAGGGGGCGAGCGGTTGGTATACTGATAGGTAGAAATGCAAGCAATCCTAGCCACAAAATATACGCTTACATTTTGCACTCTCCCGTGATTATCCAAGGGGGAGGTATTGCAGTTCGGCTGGGTCACAATGCAACATCACCGCCCAAATTGCAGTGACAATTGCAATCATTAAACCGTTGGAGCAACTGCATGGCCAGTACAGTAATGAACAGCTCCAAAGACTTGCCCAAGGTGCCCAGCTATATCTCAGACAAAATTAAAACAGGCACAAATGAGAGAGAGAGAGAGAGAGAGAGGTCAAAAATAATGCTCAACAAGAGCCCCTTTGTAGCCACAAATTATAAGAGGCATCAACAGGATCAACCTAGGATTCCCCAGCTCCGTTTGCCACATTAAAGAACCAAATAATAACAAAATATAGAAACTTTTTTTCTTCATGTAGAAACAAATAATATTTTTCCCCTTTTTTTTTAATATGATACAACTCCTCTAGTCAATAAGTCTGATTTCTGTCCCACGCCAGCACAGGTGATGAGCAAGATAAGTTTAGGGCATCATTACCATATAATCAACCCTTTAATGAGTATTTTTTCCCAGTAAAAGGTTGGAACTTTGGCTCATCCTTCTGTTGCGGCTGCTGCTCTTGTTTATTCTCTTTTGCAGCTTCCTGCAGGAGAAAGAAAGAACCACAAGCTAAGATATATCCCTAGAGGCTTAATCTTCAGGTAGTCGGTGTTTGCATATTGGAATATGGTAAAAAAAATACCTTTTGTGTTTCCTTAGAGCGGTTTACATTTGAGCCAAACACAAGCTTTCCCTGAGATCGACTAGTGGTACTTTGTGAACTAGACCCTGCAGAAGGCTGGTGACCACCATCGGAAACATCAGGCTGTGTGCCTTTGGATCCAGAGGAGGAAACTGGTGGAGGCTGGTAATTCAAAGGTTTTCCATCCAAGCGTCTCCCGGCCCCAGTAAATGGGTTGAATCTTGGTTCAGTTTCAACTGGAGCCTCTTGCCCTACATAAACAAAAGAAACACCTAATTTGCTTATACAATGCTCTATACAAAATCATAATGTATGAGCTTCAATCTTGAGTGTTCAAAGACAGTTACAACCCAGATATTATAAACAAGGAACCAAAGACTCCTACTCTCTCCATTCAACCAAGAGTTACTTTACTAGCTACAATTTTAGCAAAGTTGCACAGGCACATCAAAATGGTGGGCTGGTTCTAGTAAGTCAGAATTGTGTACTGTTTCAGATACCCACTACACCTAACCCAAAAGTATGACAATGTGAAAAACATCCAGATAGCTGCACAGTGGCATACCCCAACATCCCGATATAGGAGCAACATTGATCATAATTGTCAAAACACTCATATTTTCTCATCTGAACCCCAAAGCAGCAAAAGGCGGCATTTCTAGAGAGAGAGAGAGATGTCCCATATCTTTTCTATGAAACACAAACCGAACGTCTGAGAAAAACAAAAATAGATCAAGCAAACAAAAACTGTTTGTCTTGTGAGAGAATAATATAAAACCAGAAAAAAGATCTCTCATCTAATGCAAATATTCAGTAGCCATTCTGCTGAACGTACCAGCCCATACAGTTTCCATTAAAATGATAAGATGATTAAAGTAGGAAACTGATATGCCCAGAAAACTAATCTAGGTTCATATAACAACTGTATCTGAACACATAAATCCTCAGATACGTGACTCTCCCAAGTTATTTTGGTCAAAAGGAACCAGCCTCATCAACAGAGAGACTTGTAATACAAGCTGAAGCGTAGATTATTGGTCAAAATTTTGATTCCCAATATATAAAAATAGATACATAAATGACCAAACAATCTATAAGAATGCTTTAGGCTTTTTCCAAACTGCAAATGCAATCTATAGAGCTACCAAGGAAGCAGGAAGCTATATAGGCCTTAAAAAGCATTTATAGGTTTGTGTTTCAGAGTGCTGACTGAAAACCGTTGAGATTGGCAGCTGATTCCATACATAAACTTACTCCTAAATTGCTCAAGTAATAAGATGAGCTTAAAATAAATTTGGTAGTCAACAAAGCTGAGTGGACAGTTCACAAATTTTTCGCTTTGTCTACTACGAATGGAATAGATTAAACTTCTTCAGTACTGAACTTTCCATCAAAGCATATAAATTGCACTTCTAATCATTTTAAGATCATATGGAATTTTCCATCCTGATACAAAAAAATAAGAAGCTTACAAAAAATATTGGTGTTTAACTCATGGACAATGCTTTCAAATTTCAACCCAACCACACACAATGGATGAACATCCGTGCATCACAAGCCACAACATAAGAGTTCAACAATTGATATTACGGGTGACAAAAAAATTATCTTGACATGGTTACTACAAAAAGAGATACAATTGATAGAGCTCCTACAGTCATCGCTTTGACAACGTACAAATACAGAAAGACACTTTTGCACACGCACTAAGAAGAATCATGGAATTGTAAACTTAAAAAATTTGTAATAGAATCATACGTTGGGACTAAAAATGTAATACCCCACAAAGAAAAATAAATAAATGAAAGACAACAAGCTGTTATAGAGGTCAAATTAGAATTATTGGAAATATGAGATTTGAATAATTATCAAGATACCATTATAGATAAGAGTTCATTAAGATATATGTAATGAATCATTGGACAGTGTTACATTGAACTGTTTGCTCAGTTTCATTACTATTCTATTAATAGTAAAAAGTTGAAAGATTAAACTAATAAACAAAAGAAGACTCATGTCCATCAAATGTGTATGCTGGAATGCCATGTGGAAAGGAAATAAAAGAAAGCATATGTTTAGTGGGTATAAAAGTGGTATGTGGGTAGATAAAGGAAAAGAAATAAACAAGAAAAAAGAAAATAAAAAAGAGGATGTGTTCATTAATGGGGGTTTTATGGCGTATTCGCGTGAATAGGTGAAGTGTCTTCTACCAGAGGTGACAGTGAGCTATATATATGACTCGTGTAATCAAATAAACAAAAGGATATGGAAACAAACAAAAAGGAAAATAAGGAGGAAAGTTTAAAGAGAAGCCGTGAGCTCTTAATGGTGACAGTGTGGTGATAACTAATCTATTTAGCATGAAATTCTGTTATGGTGCCATTGGAAGCTTGATGCCAAGATCTAATATCTCAGTGTTAACTGAGGATTGGGAGAGTAAGATTATTCATATTATGCTCTCAAATCTTTTTGCAAAGAGTATATTATTATCATTTCATTATTCCCGATAGGTATTCCATTTTGTAAAGCAGTCATTATTCCGAAATTTCAGTTTAAGGTCTGCCATGATAGATCCTAGCGAGGGACTCAAATCCTGTGAAGGTCCCAACCGAGGATGACCTGATACAGATCCGAACAACCGGATTCAAATCCGGGATGCTCAAAATTATTGATGATATAGTTGACGTTTGTCATCCATGTTGGATTTAGTATTCAATTATTTGTATTCTTCTCGTATTGTGGATTTATTCAGCTTTCCAGTTCATCCCCGTTATCTCCTCAATTGTTAGCCGAAATGGATAGAGCTAGAAATCACAGAACTAAAAAAAATTAAAATTTGTGAGATTTCAAGTATATAAGTTTACATTGGCTCGATCAGTCCAATTTTGTAATATTCCGAATTTACCCTAAAAGATCTAATTTACAATTTTCAAAACATGCTGATTTACAAATATTTTACTTGTGTAATTGAGGTTATTTAGTGTTCTGACTGGTATGGAGTTTCGTCGAGATCAATACAAAAAACCCATTAAATTTGTAATAAATGGAGATCACAAAGAAGAAAGGACATAAACATTACTATGACTACACAAGAGAAAGAAATGGAAAATGACATCTGCCAACTTAACAAAATTCGCACCTTCTCCTGGCGCCTTGCTTGAAGGAACGGATGCAACAGGCTTTTCAGGTTCCTTGTAATCAAGTGGAGGAGCAAAGTCCACCTCACAGTCTGTTTCAATGATACTTATTGCATTAGAAGGCTTCGATTCAATGATGTCTATGTAATATTTTTTATTGTTATATGCCACCATAATACTATCCCCCGTGGTTAAGCAAGAAAAGTTCCTCAGTGTCGTCTCCAAGCTGCATAAGAAAACAACAAAAAGGGTCTAATATCAAATCTACCAACAGTGATTGACCCAGACACATATGTTCAAACTTTCATTCTGTATCAGGTATTTATTGTCTGTTGAATGTAACTACACATTTATGAAAATATTATGAAGTCTTTTATAAAGCAACAACCCTGTCCTAATTCAACTGTGAAGTAGGATAACAGTTTCCTGGTTTTACGGGATGTAAGTTGCCCATGCCAAGTCAATAAAAGAGGCCATTTTGTTTATTCAATGGAGAATTGAAACAGTAAAGAACAAAAAAACTCAAGAAGACCCATCAGTGTGGTCTGCTTGGCCACTCGTTCCGCTCTTGCAATGTCCATTGGTACTGTTGGAGTGGGCTCATTGTTACTAAAGGCCATGGTTGACACAATGATGCCAAAACTCTTTCTCTCTCTCTGTATATATGTCTATATGTGTGTGAATGTGCATGAGTGCGCGCACACACAAACACATGTATATGTATATATGTGAGCATCTGCTAGTTCTCCATCTTTTCTCCTTCCCTTTCTGCAAAATCTTTACCCTTAAGCGAATAACTTTGGCTATTTCCATCGCCTTAATCATCAGAAGTGCTTTCTATAATACTGGCCCACCATTTCTTATTTATTCTCTATTGAACTACCCAAATCAACACGTTCTCCCCCCCTCCCGGGCGGCAAAAAAAAAAATCTCCTACAAATCTGAATTCACCTTTGTTGTACCAAACGAAAAATCCATCAATGATCTCACTACCATACCCCCAAGCTTTATCCACATTGGCCACTCCAAACCCACGCCTAACCTGGAGTTAACAAGAAAATCCATGAACATTTTTTTTTTATGAAGACGGGTATTGTGTTAACCAGTCCATATGTGCAGTAGATTGGCATTCCCTTGTACAAGTTCAGCAGACAGAATACAAAGTAATAAAAATAATTTCCATAACCGTCCTTCGAGTTTCTAAGTAAGGAAAATATCAGAAGCCACTTTTCCCTTCTCGTTTAGTATGTATGTCAAGAACAACTCATCAAGCATCACATCAATCAGTCTCAACTAGTAAAATAATGTGGGACATGTACACAAAACTGATATTAGCAGATCAATAGGTGATAATCCCATCATCCCAATGAGAACCTCTCCGTCACACTCCTTTATTGTCCTTAAGAGAGATATCCAACTGGCAGGTTAATTATGGTCTAACTGATTGATCTAAATTCACCAACTTTTATTAATGCAACCAACAAGTTAGAGAATGCAACCACTATTAGGTAACAGCTCTTGTACTGAAGTTACTGTACATCCTCTTGAAATCTATATGCTCTGCAACAAAGGTGGAACACAGATTCCCCATTGTTTAAAACCATGTAATTCAAGTCCTTGTACAGATAAGTAAGATCACAAATCAAGCAAAATTGCACTCTACGGTCAAAAACTAAGGCCTCTATGATTTGTAATTTTGGAAGGCTCAAATTGATGGTATTCAGATCTGGTCTTAAGGTGAAAATGAAAAATACTCAACAGATCTCCATCTTAACTGCCAATTAGTTCTACTCACATGGCTTTTGGGTTGGAAATATCTAAGAAGTCCTTTGTGTGGGGTTGCAGCTTCACATATGTACCCTTTGGAAGAGTCACATTTTTAACTCGCACAATGTCCCCTTCTTGTAAAAGCAGATTCTCCATCATCTACAAGAACGCTCAAAGTAAAATGATTGGGCAAAAGCCAAGAAGACGTTCTAGCACCCCACAGTTGAACTGATCTAAAGAACCAGAAGTAAATACAAATTCTACTGGATGCTTACCCAATATGGCATATATATCATGCCTTCTTCCGCAATGAACTCCAGAACTCCACAATGCGAAGCCCGCTCAGCAGCAGCGTTGCGAAGCTCAAACAGCATTGGATAATCAATGTGCAGAGATGCTGCAGGATCATGTTTGATCTTGGGATTGCGTCAAAATATAAAAAGAAGGGGTTTTATTGTTTTTATTTTTTTTGGGTGTGAGGAAGGGGGGACGAGTGCAACATCTCCAAAAATATGCCATGACCGACAATTCAAAAAAATTTACTAACCAAGACGGTCAAGGGCTGATGGAGGCATTATAACTGAAAGAACATGTATAACACAAAATCAGGCAATCACAATCCAAAAAGTGAACGAAAGAAAAAGGAACAGTCAAATAAGATTGATGACTCACTTTTATCACCATTTTCAATCTGTGGCTGCAGGATTGGAAAGACAGGATAGAATTAGAATATTTGGGAAATTTACAGATATTTTACACACAAATGGCTATAAAAGAAGCTTCAATCTCCCTTCCCCTCATGCGTTATACGTTTTTACTTTTTCTAATTTGGGGAGGGAGGAGGACGGAAGGAAGGCATAAACAATGTGGAATTTTCTCCACAAGCCACTAATGAGTTGAGAAAAACTTAGAAATCTAACACGCAGGTGCAACAGAAGAAGATGCCAGGAATATAAAATTTCCTTATAGCAGATTAAAAAATGACAGTATGGGGGAGTAATCAGAAAGCTCTGCACTACTATCAAAGACTGGTAAAGCTCATTTATAGCTGTACACTGGATAGCATGGATTTTGTTCAGAGCTTAGACTAAGATGACATAATTTTAAAGTGTTGGCCTTCCCATGGATTAACGAAAATTATAGAGGCCCACTTGGCTATTCTGAGTGATTGCTACAGTAAATAAGTAGTAAACAATATTAAACTCGTAGATACTGACGAAATCATTCCAACCTTGTCAATAAAAGATGCAGGGTAACATCGGTACGTTTGCTCAAATGATGTTCCATGATATCCATATCCGTCGAAAAACTGCAATATTAGCAAATAAAGTAAAAAATGACAGTGCAAAAAATAGTAAGAAGCATGAAAAAATGATGAGTATATAATATAGCCCACAGACTTCAAGAATATATTGGATGGATGAGACTACAAAACAACACCATCAATCAATAATTTCACAGTAAAATGTCCTAATGTAGGATCAAAACCACTAAAAACTCAACAGTGACTGGAAAAGAAATTCAACTCAATAACCATAGCAATTTACAACCTATGCATTTTTAATCTACTGTCATTGTATCCATACATTTCGAATCAAGAATCAAGTAACACCATATAAAACTCATCAGTAAGTACAGAATTATCAATAAGGTAACTTACAGAAGAACAAAAGACAGACAAAAGATTCAGCAGCAGTCTAGAAAATATGGAACTACAAACAAAAATAACTGCCCAAAAAATTAAAAGCCATAATCATGACCCATACCATGTTTTTAAACAGTTGGGAATGTCTCCGAGCAAAACCAACTGTCTCAGCTTCCTATTGGGAGAAGAAAATAGAAATTAAACATTTATAAAAATAGGCATTTGAATTCATCCATAACACCACCTAATTTCTTTAAATTTCACCGAAAAATAACAAATAAAAAAAGCATAAAATAACCACAATAGAAGTGAGATGTTCCACAGAAATAGTTTAGGTGTAAATACAGTTATGGCAGAAATTTTCAGATCGAAAAATTAGTCAAGAGTGCCTACTTTTACTGCCAAGCTGAAGAGATGGAAGATTAGAGTCAAATGAACTATGTAGATGACATTTGATTAACGTTTTCAAAAAGGAACTTGTTTCTGATTTTTTTTGTTGTGGAAATAAAAAATGGAAAAACAAATTTGGTTTCTATTTTTGTTCTGGAAAAATAAAAATGGAAACAAAAAACCTGTTGCCTTGCTCTTTCTTATTGATTTTTACCACTTTGGAAACTATTTTTATTGGTGTTGTAAATAATTACCTACTGCTATATCTATTATTCATTTACTAAAGACCAAAAGTAGTCGCATAAAAACATCCAACAACATTGACTTATATCCTACTCTGCATCATTACTTAGCAAAATTCTAGGAGACAATAGTCTCATGGTTGATTCTGCCAGTGTGAGCACAATCATGCTTATTACTTGCGAATTGGTATTGACCTAGCCATACAAAACAACCCACATGGTTCAATCAATGTGGAAACCTGCTCATCCAGTAAACTCAATAAATATTGACTCATTCCAAGGGACCATGGTACATCAATCTTAGTTGATTTAATGTCCACAATCGATAGACTAGCAGCTTTCTCAAATGTCCTTATCAATTAGAGAATACCTAATGGTACCGCATCTACAAACACAGTAAACTCCAACAAGATATTGGCGATTTAGAGAGGGCATATGTGTACTAGGAAAGAGATGATGTGCTCTAGAGGAAAGGAAGTCAGCCTACAGCCTATTAGATGCAAGCAACAGAAGCCGCTATCGCTATAAAAGCACAGAAATCACTAAAGCAATAGAAGCACATCTTGCACCTGAGAAGATCCATGACAGAAGGGCAGGTATAAAAAACTAGCTACATCACAACTACAAGAAAAAAGGACAGCTACCTCAAATAGTCTTAGCTTTCCTTATCCATTCTTACCTTTAGGAAAGAGAGAATATAAAAAAAAATTGAGGCTTACTAAACTAACAGGGAATGACCGCTAAACCATATGTTGCAAAGCAAAGAAACTTCTTGCTTGTCCCCCATAATAGAATGGAATATGAGATTAGGACCTCAAGGATCAATGACTTGCGCTCGAATGCAATCCCTAGAATATCTGAATGGACAAAGATGCTAGCATGGATGCAGATTTAATGCAGTAGAGATCACTGGGATGAGATTACCTAGGGTGACACATATTGGGAATAGGAAACTGCATGGGTATACCAATTATGAAAGTAACAGGTGACCTGCAAGGGATTACATAACTTTTAAATCGAGTAGCAAAACAACAATCAGGAACTCCAATCTCACAAGGAACTGATGTAAGCCTAAGAGACTGTACTTATCCCTGGAAGTATATGAAGTATTACAAAAAACTATCAGGCCAATTTTTCACAAAGCAGTATGGTGGAGTGGATCATAGATCGAACAATCAGAAGAATAGACATACCTTTTGGCAAGAAGGATGATAAAGTGTATTAGAACAAAGAGCTTTCTACTTTTCTGTTTTATTTGATCTCTACGGCTTTAAGCACTAAGTTGACACAGAAGGTCTTTACAAAGGTTACCTGGAACGATTATTGATCTTAGACGGTTTGAGTCCTGCAATTACCATCCAGGCAAGACATGAAACTTTTGCGTGTTCTTATCAAGTGAAGAGTCTAATTTCAATGTTCATGAAACCAGCAACCACACAATGGAACCGACTGGATTTTACCACACACAAAAACGTGAAAATTGCAAAGTCTCAGAAAAAAAGTATATACCAGAATCAACTAAAAAGCAAGAACACATCTAGCACCAACCAAATCCATAAAAAAATTGAACAAAAACAATAGTTCACACAAATAAGATCAACAAGAGTCTTGGACTTCAATTTTGCATATACAACTTTCGAGGGAGAGTGAATCGCAAAGGATCACCAGAAGACGAATTTCGGATCAAGACGAACTATGATCGGGCAATACAGTAAGAAATTCCTGCAAAATTAGTAAAAAAAATAGGTTAGGGTTTCTACTGATAGGGTGGTTCTGTGTGACAGTGAAAGAGAAGATTAATAAAAAACTTAAGGACATGTTTAGGATTAGGGTTTTCTATTAGAGAGAGAGAGAGAGAGGTTGCCGGATCACCAGGGCTTTGGCTCTTCTCGGTGTTCTGTTTATGAAGCCGCTGGTATGGTGCGAAGGGATGGTGCAATTGACGATCAGGTGTTGCTGGTGGCGACTATACTCCAGAGACCGGACCGCCAAAGGACGAGCGGCGGTAGAACGGGCGAAGAATTAGTAGGAGAGAGAAACAATAGAGCAAGCGAGAGAGGAGTGAGAGAGTAAACGTTCAGAGAGCTCAAATTTATAAAGTGATGAAACGGAGGTGGGTGCGGGATCACTGAAGTCCATGCATCCCAAAATGAATTTATTAATATTTATTAATAAAAATTTTAAACAATCCTATAATTGTCCAATTGTAGAAAGATGTTTATAATAAAACAGGATAGAAGTTGAATCTTATCCCAGTTATATTTTTTTCCTCAAAACTATCACCAATCACTTATCTCACTCACCATCCTTTTATCAGACTCAAACGTCAAATCGTAACACTAATTTCTATTACATATTCAATCATTTATATACTTTCTCCTTAAAAAAATCACACCACTCATTTTTATTATATATTTAATTATTTAATATTTAATTAATTTATATTTAATATATTTTTAAAAAAATTAATATAGTGAAATCAATTTTTTGAATACTCGAATTTAATATTTTATCGTACCTTCAGGTAGGGGTTATGACTAGTTAATACAATAGTAGAGATTTTTATATAATAAAGAAATACAAGAAATTTTATTCATATTATTTTATATTATTCATTTTAAAACTGATCTCACCCAATTATTATTCAGTGTAAGTTTAAATTTTGAATGTCATCTCGTATTAAATTTTGATATTTTGAAAACTTGAAGCAATGTAACATCAAAATTACTCCAAAGATGAATCAGAATTTAACTGTCGTTAATTGTCTATCTAGTAAGAAGTGTTGTAATATTTTTTGGTCAAAAAAATCGACATATGTGCGTTTCAGGGTTGGGTCCCATGTAGGCCCTGAAATTAACCCTCCTTAGGCTTGATCGGGTGAGGCTTTAGGACCTGAGTGGCTTGAGAAGGGGTTATCTCACATCAGATAGTATTTAGATGTGTGTATGAGCTATAAGAATTTATGATACTTCTGCTTTTCAAGTAGAAATGTTATAGTGTTTTCTGTTCAAAAAAAAAATTGAAATTTTAGGCCAACTGTATTTAGTGTACTTTAAAAAATTATGGAACCATGTTTTATTAGGAAAAATAGGCTTAACACCGCAAATATTGCAACATTAAATAATAGGTATAAGTTGCAAGGTTGTGCTTGTTCATTGAGTCATGATCAAAGCGATACTGAGAGGGCCAAATCTCTCCAAACTAGCGCCAAAATAGGTGCAGCAATTTGTTTTTTTAAATTGGAAACATGAAAACTTTATTAGTTTGAAAATGATTTAAACGATAAATAGAAGAAAATATGAATGGATAAGATATTCATCTATGAAAAAAAAAACCAAATCCCAGCACATAAAAAACTATGTATCACTAAGACTCTCCAATCTGCCAAGATATAAAAAAGCAGAATGATGTAATCAAACTCTTTAAAAATAAAAGCCCACAATGATGCAAAAAGAATAAAAATAATCTCATAAAACTTTCTTCCGCTCTCGTTTATCCTCAAGTGTTATTGAATTCATTTTCATCCATATCACACATATAGTGGCTAAAATTGCACAATGCTATAGAATCGCAATTTGAAAATTGCAGCAGTCAGTTTAAACACAATTAAGAGAAGAAAATACTTTGGATCCCTAGCATTACTCAAGAAGGCATACAAAGCTAAAGTACAAGACAAATTGAAAAACTTGGTACATATTTTACCAAAAAAAAACTTGGGGCATAATTTTGGATAATATGTAAAAAACGTTGGTTATTACTGAAAAAACGTAAATGGTGGGTAGTCTTATCCTCACTTACATGATAATTCAAGCAATAAGAAGAGCAATTCCACCACTCAAAAACACACACGCCATTGACACCAAATATTTAGTTCAAAATGTAAGCACACTTCTCAGAAGATAATGCAGACAAAATCAAATGCATTCAAAGCCAGAAGCTTTGATCTGACAGCAAAATATAAACAAATCTATTAAATAATGTCACTTAACAAAAATAGGCAAAAGAAAAAAATGACCCAATCTCCTGTTTCAAAAGCTACCTGCACAATCTCTATTTTTCTGCCAGTTGGGTAACAGTAAAGTTTGAGACGGCCACATAACACACCAATGTAAAGATAAATCAAGGTTACTAATAACTGCTCTACACAAACACAAACAAAAGCAAAATCCGGAAAGAGACATTGTTCCTATTCTTTTTGTTTGAATCTTCGTATAGAAATCCGCTATGTGATTGATGTCTAACGCGAGAAAAGCATTTAGAATCATCTCAGAAACATGACGATCCATTCCAGAAGAAAGCAGCAAAATCTTACCACTATTATTTCCTAAGCGCATTCATCCAAATCTACAACAACGAAATCCATTCACTAAACTCAAGTAGCAAAGAGTCCGTATGCTTGAAAGGAACTAGAAAAGATCAATTGACTCTCCCAGATACCCATGAATATTTCTATCTACTTCGGCGGTCCAATACAAGTAAAGATCTTAAGAGTCTGAGTGTGTGGAACAAAGAAAAGTTGGATATATACCCAAGAGATGCCCCTCAAGCCCACAAAGAAGGTTTTTTAAGAAAAAAAAAGGAGGGGGGGAGAGGGGGATGATTTTACAGGATAGGATATCCAGAAAACAAGTTTGCGTGAGTCATTAATACTTTATAAAGAAGTAAAAGAATCACTTATCAAAACAAGCTACTCACAATGGTAGATGCCCATTCAGAACAACATTCTTCTAAGATGTTCCCAGATCAATTACCTATTATATGTTTTAAAGCAAGATAAAGAGAATTTGGACTGAATAATGGCATAACCACCAGAAGAATTCTCTTAAAAGAAATAGACTGTAAATTTATCTAACAAAGTAGTTACACACATACATACATTCTTATCATTGCAACCCAAATTACCCACTGAAAATGTATACAAAACATCATGATAACACCAGGATAGCAACATTTAAAGTAAAGACTGCAAAATACACCATAGATAAGAGCCCAACAGAAAGCTTTACAAGCTTTTATTGGCACAAACTCAATCCTACTCTCTACAAACACAGCACTGACCATCATAAAATCAATGTTCACGGGTAATTAGTTTTGTGGGAAGTACAAGGAAAACCTTAAAGGGCTGTTTTACCCCGCCAAGAATACAATATTTTCCAGCATTCCTTTAGGGTTTTTCCCCATCAGATAACATAACTGAATACAAAGAAAAACCTAGTAAACAGCACATCTTCACTCTGCTCTGGATTGGCCAGCCCGTGAAGACAAGATGATGCCAACAATGAGGCCATACAAGGCAAGAGCTTCAGCAAAGATGAGAATGAGGATCATTCCCACGAAAAGTTTTGGCTGCTGTGCATTAGCTCTGCAAAACAAAACAGTCATTCAGGGGAAACAGATTGGATTTTGTTTAACGCGCACAAAATCTAGCAGAGCAAAATCACAAATTAGGAGAAGAAACTTAATGCGTTTTGATTGACTGCAGAATATAATCGATTGATTGGCAAATATTTTTTTATTTAGGCAGTTTATTAAATTCTTCGTTGTTTGAAGTCTTTCTGCAAAGGGTTGTTCACTCGCAGTCTTTCTGCGAGTGAAATCATATGACACACAAATGGGGCAGCTAAATTATTGATCGGAGGTCTACATCTGGGAGACTGCATTATGACAACAAAACGACAACCAATATTGCTCATAACCTTGTTCAATGTGATCCAATTAAGCATATTAATTTGCAAACATCTGAACAAATGGAAGTCCAAGCAATAACTGCCATAATACTCCAAGCAAGTTGGGCATGAATGACAATTTTGCTCCAGTATGGAAGTGTTTGAATATATTAAATATTTATAGGGCATTTATGTCTTCATATTGCACTTAAAACATAAAATGAAATACAATGGAAAACCATAATTACACTCTCTTTTCAGCCATATACTCCCTCTTTTCTTTTTTCTTCCTTCCTCCTCTTCTTCCTTTCTTGATTATCAGTTTGTATTAGAACTCAACAAGGTGTTATGGTCACTTCTCCTATCCATTCCCCACAGAAGCACAACTCCATCATTCAAACAGTCACAAACTTTCATCTTACTTTCTCCTAGAAGCTATGATTAATAATAGTAGCATGACCACTAAATACCACAAAATCCTAGCACATAAACATTAAAAGTTTGCTTCGTAAGAGAGAGAACATTGGAAGCAAGGACAGGGAGCAAAAGAAAATGGGAAGTATTAAATGAGGGAGGAGGTAAGGATAAGAGAGAAGAAACTTACCCCATTGGTCAACTGGTTAACCAATTCTTGGTGTGCCTTCCAAGCAACACCATTTAGTAGAAGGCCGACACACAGAATGTCAAAGCCTCATATACAAAAAGAAAGGGGAAGGGGGGGGGGGACATAGAGAGAAGCATAGCAGAAAATCAAAGTAACTAATGTATAATGCCAAAATAGGGCAATAAAGTGGCATTGAAATAATGTATATAACATCATAAAGGACAAAGAAATGTTTAAACAATCCTAGATTCACGTATTCCAAGTTTATTCACAAAATGCTTGCAAGAAAAGTTCATGTATTACTAGATTAACGTATTCCACAACTATTTCAATCATCTATCTTCTCTTTTGTTTCTCATTCGTCTCATTATTGTCACCAAAATAGCTCACTTCTTCAATCGTCAAAAAAAGAAGAAGAATTGATTGAGTATCAAGGAGTCAAGGAATTTAGAACCAAAATACTAAACAAAATTAGAACCATTTTTTTCTTTCACAAGCAAGTACATATCTTATTCAAATATTTTTTCTTTTTGATTAGATGAGACTGGGAAAAAAAATACTAAATCGTCACATATCCGATCTAGAACATTGGTACTTCTTGAATTTGTGCTACTTTATAAAACTTAGGTTCTTCTCTTCCGTCTATCATCGTTACTCCATTAGTTCAATCTCAACTACATGTACTGATATAGTCAGTGCTACAAGGACTGTCTCGGTCCCAACTTTCCACAATGGCACGATTTAACCCTGTCCCCCTTTCCTTCTTGCAACCAAGAGGAGGGAAGAATGCTTCCTTTCCCCTAGGATGGCACTTCTGTCCCTAGAACATCTCCATATCTTCAAAACCTACATCCCTTGTACCAAATAGACCGAAAAGGATGATAATCACATGATCAATGGTTCTGGGCATAATTGTTGGCCTCAATTATCAATTATATCCACATCAAATCATAATGGATATGCTCATAAGGGAATGGGATCAATTTTGTTTTTTTTCATCAAAAAACCAATTTTTTAAAACTAAATGCTTCACATGTCCTTCACGAATCCCTTAAAGTCTTTCAGAGATATATATAGCTCCCAAAGATGAGCAATTTTTTGCTGGAAACCTCACTCTTCTCCTTAACTGACACAACAGCCTACCCAGTCTTCAAAACTAGCTCATGAAACAAATATTAACAGCAGTTCAATTTTTTTAACTGCTAAAACACCATTCGCTTCCAAAACAATAATTAATTTCCTCAATTTTTTGCCAAACTTGGTATTCTAGTTGGACCATGACATTGATCACAATTCTACTTTGCAATGTTCCTGCTTCTAACTACCATGACCAACTATTAAACACAAGGTGATGAAGAACAAAACAGATCAAGAGTTCAGTAAAAGAGGAATATACCTGACACCGGCATCACCGACAATCCCAATAGCCATTCCAGCAGAAAGCCCAGCAAGACCACAAGCAAGACCAGACGAGAGATGCGCATAACCATCGAAAAGGTAATAGGACTTGGCCTTAGGGTTAATTCCAGTACTAATAATAACAGCAATGATCAAACCATAAATACCCAACACACCAGCCATAACCACCGGGACAATCGACTTCATCACCAGCTCTGGCCTCATCACACCCATCGACGCCACTCCTACACCACTCTTCGCCGTACCATATGCCGCCCCCATACCTACATATACAACCAAAAAAAGCCCACGATTTACATTAACACACTATATATACCGTAACAAACACATAAAAACACGATATTACATATAATATCCGTAAGTTTATATTTTACAGAAATGCATCGGTAATTAGAGATCTAGGGTTAGGGCTTACAGGAGAAGACGAGGGCAGCGGCAGCGCCGAGGAAGCCGAAGAAGGGAGCAGTTTCATCGCCACTGAATGCTGAAGACATTGTTTGATTTGCTTATTTTGATAGGAAAATTTGATCAGATCTGAGACTTTTTTCTCTTAGTCTGCAAGAAAACAGAGTTTGTGTGTGGAATCTCAACTCTCTCTCTCTCTCCTCCTGTGTAGATTGGTCAGAAGCAGATGTTACTTCTCTTTCTATACTCTGGCTTAGGAAACAATTGCATAATGGGCCGTAAAAACAAGACGAGTTCGCTCAAGTTCACTCAGCTTGGCCCGTTGTATTGCAGGCCCTGCAACCTCTCCAATGGCCCAATGGAATTAAAGCCGAGTTTAAGTTCTCTCTCGGAGCCAGAACCTAAAACGCGAGTCTTTGGTCCGTTTGATAACTCAATGTTTGTGGTTTTTTTTTTTTTTTGTTAAAAAAAACAATAATACATTTGGTAACTTTGATTTATGTTTTTTTTTTCAGTCAAGTTGTTTTGACAACAAGGTGAATATTGAAAACAAAGAAAATAATGTTTTTGAAAACATAGAAAAATGAAAACGTGCGGAGACTGAGGGGGCATTTAATGAAGTCTAGCCTTCGATTTTCATTAGAAACAAAAAAAAGACATTTTTGTGGCACCTATATAAAGCCAAAATAAAGCTTTCTCTCTCTATTTCTCTCTTCTCTCTCGTCTGTGGGTCTGCCACTGGCGAAGATGGAATCCCAATCTGCGAAGCTCTCTCTGGTGAATTGGTGGTGGCTTGCAGATGTAGAGATTTTCTTCATCTCTGGCGAAGCTCCGACTTGGTAGATCTGGGGATTTTTCTTCATCTCCATAGAAAAACGGTGGTGGTGGACTGGTGGTGTATCGGTGGTGTAAGCGTTGTTGTGTCGATGGTTTTTCTTCATCTTCATCTTCAGCTCTTATGGGTTGGTGTATCGGTGGTGGTGGACTAGTATTGGTGTTGGTTTTTGGGTGGGTTGGGTGATGGATTTTTGGGTTGCAGCAGCTGAGTTTTCTCTGTGTGTGCATCAGTGGTGGGTTGGGTGGTGGATTTTTGGGTTGCAGCAGTTGAGTTTTCTCTGTGTGTGCATCAGTGGTGGTTTTGGGGCTGCAACAACTGGGTTTTCTCTATGTGTGAATCAGTGGTGGTAGACTGTTGGTTTTGAATGGGTTGAGTGGTGGGTTTTGGGGCAGTAACAGCCGGTTATCTCTGTTTGTTTGTATCGGTGGTGGTGGACTGGTATTAGTGGTGGTTTT
>CM042191.1:32389237-32405819 GCA_023539305.1 Ilex asprella
GGGACAGGGGAGGACATCAGCTGTGCGAGAAAAGGAAGTACAATTAGAGAGCACTACGAAGACCAATCTAAGAAAACCAAGAGAAAAAATCCCTCTCTCTGTCTCTCTAAGCCGTTCATTCGAGAAATTTTCAGAGCGATGCGTTTCGATTCAAGTACACTTCGATTCTTCAACAGCTCCACCATCATCATCTGTAAGTTTTTCTGATTCGTCTAATTTGAATCTCTCTCTCTCTCTCTGTATTTCTTTCTGATTGCCTCGATTTCTCACCATTAATCCACACATCTCGCGCGTGTGCTTAATAATGGAGCTCATGTATACCTCTCTAGCACTGTATGTATCTCCATTGCGTCCTTGCATTACTGTTCCAAACCCTAGCTTGCCATGGACTTCAATGCTTGTAGCTTTGTAGGAGGTTCTCAATTACAGGTAAATTATCATTGATTTTATAGCTAAGGACATGCATTTAACACACCATTTGTCTTTGGCTTATGACATGTGTTTGCATACTTCGTTTCCAGGGGAAAAAATTGTGTATTTCCACCTACATTAAGTAATTTAAGGGTTTTATAGTATGACTATCCTACAATTGCGACATTGTGTGTTGAAAAGAATCTATGTCTTTTATCTTCAGCTGGATTAGAACAGATCAATGTCATTCTCAAGATGTTTAATTTTGTGATTTAATGTGCTTGTTGGTTTGTTTTTGATTCACATGATAGCGTTGCGCTCATGAGCGATGTTGTTAGGAGCTCAGTTTTTCATTCCATTGCGGTTTGATTTGTAGTGTGAGAGCCAGTGATTTGACATGAACAATTCTATTAATACATGGACACGGAGCCTTACAAGGGAAGTCAATCGCCTTTTCATAAAGTTTTGAATTTTTAGATAGAATTTTGTTTTTAGCAGTTGGAGAAACAGACTTTTGCGTGAACAGACTGACTTATGTGTGAATGCTAAAATCATGAGACTTTAAATGACGGGCTTTCCTCTCCTCCAGAAAGGTAAGCAGTGTAAGAAAAAGCAGGGGCAGCCTCAAACTATGCTGCGAGGGGTCATCCCAAGCCTGGCACCCAAGTTAAACATTGCCTACAAATATGAAAAGCTGGTGCCTGGGTTTGCATGCTGTTCTAGTTTCGTTAGCCGAGTACTGCAAGCAAACCTAAATACAAAAGCTTCATTTGTTCAACAGCGCAATTCATAACAAACAACTTTAAACATAAAACAAAATTAATTGTTCCAGCTGCATTGTTCCAGATGCACAATGCCTCTATAGCTCTTCAAATCAAGTAGAATGTGCATGCAGCGTCCATGATTTCTGACATGCCTATGCTTCTCTTAATCCTTGAACTGGAAAGAAAAGAGCTTGCCTAGTAATTCAACAATATATAGTACCCAGTTTTTGGGTCATCAAGTATTCATGTGAATGTAAATGCAAGTACAACTCTTTGCATGGTAGTTCAAGTGCTAGAGGTTACGTAAATCCTGTCAATAGAAGTTACTATTAAATGTATAATTGGCTCAGCAGGTAGCTGACAGTTTGTGAAAGTAGACTGCATATCAGAAGCTTCATACATGGTGTATTACATGTGAAATCAGGGGTGGCAGACCTAAGGATACTAGTTATTCATACACTTGCTGGAATTCCATACATTAAAGCTCCTTTTTATTTTTTCTTGACTCCACCAATCAAAGTAATGTGACCTTATTGGTAAGCTTGCTTTGCTTTATAGTGATGTGGCGAACATCTCCACAGCTATTAATCTAGTGTTGGGTTGCAAATCTGATAAAATACTGTCAGCTGTAAGGCTGCGGAATTTTTACTCTATTCCTGATGTTCATGTCTTATAACTATTTATGGGGTATGCCCCTTGTGTTTTGTTTGGTTCTTTGGTTGAATAAAACTTTCTTTATTGGGGAAGAAAAAGTAGGACCAAGTTTATCAACATGCTGATCATTCCTGAATGCGTACTTTTCCTTGGGAGCCTTGTGCTGTTGTTCCCGCCTTCGTTGCCTTCTTAATGAACCAGAAGCTGTGGCTATTCATGAGGATGACTGCTGCTATTCAAATCTCTTAGGTATCCGCACTGACATTTTTTATGTTTTCTCTTCCTAGGTAGGCTTCAAAAGCAATCTTATATATTGCTTTTATACATGTTGAGACTGTTGAGTATAGTTATTTGCAATGCAGTTTTTGCTACTTCTTCATGATGACATAGAACATGAAACTTTTTCTTTTTGTAAGTAAAAACTTGAATCGTCATATAAGTTTGGGTGATTCTTTCTGTAGTGAGGTTGTTGTGTTCTTATGATGCTCTAGAAATTCATACGTGCTTGACACTTTATACCCAAAATCAGTAGAAAAGTCCTTTGATCCATTGCCTTTTGTTATTTAACTTACAATGTCAATCCTGGTTTTCTCTTTCAAATGTAGGAGGATAGTTGGGTGGAAACTAGTTGATGCCAAATTTCGCAGACACTGTTGGAGCCGCAGCAGCCAAAATCCAATTCAGGCCTTTACTGCCATCTACGTGAATATAAATGGATGACAATGGCCAACGAGATAGGAGACATAGGATAGATTACTATGATGGGGCTCACACTTCGGTAATTAGAAGGCATTCATTTTTCCGTGTGAAAGAATAAGAAAACGTAGCTGATAAAGACCAAAAATAGCATTTGGTTTTTCATAATGCTCCCTTTTGATTTCAGTTTCCAGTTGATTGATGCCATAACAGGGTTTGTTGCATCTTCATTTTACTATTGCAGTGGAATATGATGCACCAGTATCAAGTGAAGGAACAAAATGCCTTATTTAATACAAAGATCCGTGTGATCTATGCTGAAAGGGATGCTGCTATTGAAGAACGGGATAGAGCGTTGTCTGAAAAGAAGACTGCCTTTGATGAACGAGATGAGGCAATCCAACAGCGAGATACAGCAATTGCCGAGCGGGATAATGCCCTAAGAGAACGAGACAATGCCATTGCTGCTCTCCAATTCCAAGAAACTACCATGAACAGTGCCTTGAATTGCGGAATCCGTGGGACAAAGCGCATGCACCACCATTTGGACCATCCTGCCAACAATGCTCAGGCTGCTTACAACACAGGAGTGCACGTGACTGATGCGTTCCCTATATCAGCCATTTCATCTGAAGCTGCTAAGTCGCGTGAAGCAAAACGAACAAAGGCAAACAAGAGTCTTGAATCTAAGCCAAAGAAATCATCACGGAAGGGAAAGAAAGTAGGCGAAGATTTAAATAGGCACGTTACGACTGATGGTTCGAAGGCTGAGTGGGACGCCCAGGATATTGGCTTGATGAGCCAGATCGATTTCGATGAGACTACCATGCCTGTACCTGTTTGCTCATGCACTGGAGTACCTAGGCAGTGTTACAAAGGGGGAAACGGGGGCTGGCAGTCATCTTGTTGCACCACCACTTTGTCAGTATATCCACTACCGCAGTTACCAAACAAGCGCCATGCACGGATGGGTGGCAGGAAGATGAGTGGCAGCGTTTTTACCAGATTGCTTAGTAGGCTGGCAGCAGCTGGCCATGACCTCTCAGCGCCACTGGATCTAAAGAATTACTGGGCTAAACATGGTACAAATCGCTACATTACCATCAAGTAACTAGTCGATAATCCTTGAAGCATGAAGTATGTTTTTCCTTTCTTCAGCTCCTCTTGGGTCCAAAAACTATCTGATGTCTTTTAACCATGCGATGCATAACTGGATGAAAGAAATGATGGAGCTTTGGGTACTAGAGTAGTTTTCGACCTCTATTGGTTGATATGTAAGACTTTTGTGCTGTCTAAAATGCCATCCCCACTGGAGGGGAGTTTTTGTAACGGTTGAAAAATGTGTACATTGTGGATTTGGTGGCAGATGAATGTGGTTTGCTTGTTTTGCAACACTGCAACTATTCTAGCTGGCAGTCTAATATTTTCTGCAAAATTTGCTTCCGATGATTTCCATATGTTCATCAAAATTGCATTGGTTGGCACAGATGAAACTATTTATATGACTCATGATCTGAACTTTCTTGTCCCTCAACCCAATCTCTCTCTCTGGTATGGGTATGTATGCAGCGTCTATGGGTGGTTTCTGACCGGCCATACTTGAACTCTTTTATCAACATATATTTTAGTTTCTTAAGGTTCTAAATTTGGTGAATTGGTTGGTGGCATTGGCTAGCTTGATCTTCGTGTGCTGGGCACAAAAACTCCTAAATTCTTGCATGGCCGGCTCGACAATAGAGCTAAAAAAACATGGGCTTTTAGGCCCCATACCAAAAAAAAGACTCTAAATTTTAGAGATCAATAATGAAATATAGATCAAAGATTAAAACTCGTTATAATTTAGTTTAACAAAAAAAAAATTGAAAGATCAAGTCAATAAAATAAAATTTAGAATTTAAGTTTAAAAGTGCAGTCTACCTCACACATATACGATTATTAAAGGACAAAAAAAGGTTAACACTTGAATAAAAAAGTATTATAAGCATCTCTCCCCCTCCTCCCCTCTTTTCCACTAATAAAAATAAATTAAACACTTTTTTTTTATTTCTCTGAAACTTGATTTTATTCTCATTTAAACCAAAAATATCAACTAATTAAATTATTCATTCTCATATAGGATTCTCAATAAAAATTAATTAATATCAAAAAAAAAATTCAATAAAATTGTTATCAAAGAAAATAAAACACAACAAAACAATAGGTGAACGTTACATACATAAACAAGTTAAGAATCATATTTTTTAAAATAATAAAATAATTTAATAACAAGATAATAAGAAATTATGAATGCATATTAATAATGGATAAATATAATACCACAATTTTCATAAAAAAATTATGAATGCATACAAAACAAATAAGAATCTAAAAATAATAAAGAAATAATATATTATATTCCAAAAAAGTGTTGTTTAAGCAAGACATGAGAGAGACAAACAGAAGTGCGGATCTATTTGCTAAAAAAAATGTACTTAGTCATGATGATTTATGTATATTTATAATTCTTATGAATTGTACTATAGAGCAGTTGCACTAAGATAGTATGAGTATGAAATAACACATATGTAACATTTAATATATATTAAATGCATAAATTATTAAAAAGAAAAAACATGTGACACCACGTTGTAACATTGAACATCTTTACAATGACAGTACCTTAAAATGGTCCACACATTATTTTTGACAAATTAAAAAACCTCATAAAATATGGAGTAACACATACATTATCTTTGATCCTTGATGGTCATCTAATAATCAATTTGTCTCACTTAATCGGTTTTATGGATAAAGACTCGACAACAAGGGACGAACAAAGACTATAATTATTACAAGAAGTGCAAACACTTCGATTATTTGAATGGGATGAGGCATAACAAGGCCGACCCTAGGACCCGACCGTTAAAATAGTCGTCCATGTCCCTAATTCAATATTAATACGATAAAATAATTTTCTAACCAAATAACCGATTTGATTAAATAACGACTATCCAACGCTTATATTGTGTATTGCTAAACACTAGATAAAATTACATATTATTCTAATACCATATTTAATCTTGTCTTTAATACATTTGTTTGTACTAGACTATATTACTTCATCTAATCCATCTATTTTTAATACGGTAACCAAACGAGCCCTAAAAATTTAATGCTCCAATTTAATATTCAACTCTTAGTTTAGCTTCATACTTCACTAGTCTATCTTAAAATTTAAACAATGCCCTAAAATGTAACAATATTTTCACAAGTCTATATAAAAGTCTTATATAAACTTCTAAATATAACAAAGTCTTCTAAAAAATCTAAAAATAATGATTTATAGCTTTAAAAATAGCAATCTTTCAAATTTTTTTCATTATTTTTTTCTCCACTCTCACCGCCTTTCTCCAATTTTTTCTCTCCCTCCCACTCTGTGTTTTTTGTCTTTGTCTCTAATTCTTCTACCGTCTCTTTAAGATTTTATTCAATTTATTTATCTATAAGATCATGACTTCACAATTGTATCCAATTTATCATTTGATCTTGTCCGATACCAAAATTACTATCACATTGAAAATAAATCATATTGTAACTTTTTTGTAAAACATGTAATAATTGTTAAAAAAATTATTATCTTTTTAAAATATTAAATAAGGTCTCATCCCAATTTATGTTGGGCCATCTTTGAATTCTTGAAAATTTAAAAGAGTTTCTATGTAACACCTATCAAACTTTAGCCTAAAATACTATAGTATCATACGAAAATAGGAGTCATGGACTCCTACTCCGCTCAAATTCTAAGGAGCTTATCTGTGGCTTTTTGAATTCCAATTCTTCATTTTTCTCATTCCCTCTATTTTTAAGTCATCCTTTATACCCAACTCGAACAGTCTTTTTGTATGCGGAGAGGTCTCTCACTTTGTGCGATATGAGCCAACAACCAAACAGTACGATTTCGGGTTCATGGGTTTCAAATATTCATGCCTACTTTAACCTTCCCAATCCAAAAATCTTCAGTGTCTTCATCATTAGCAGCACTGCCACTTTCTCATTAGGTATTGCCATGATCGTGGAATGGACTTACCATGGTCGATACCACCCGGGATACGATTGGATTGTTTGCTATGCTCCGGTGATGATCGCCCTCCCCATCCTCTCCTGGATCATATGTCTTTCCTCCGCCATTGCTTTCAACAAGGGTCAGGTTAAATTGTTGTTACCGGTCACCGATCAGTCACAGTTAGAACAACCACGAGATGAGGAGATGCAACCGCTATCCCTGGCATTGCATGATCAGCCTCCTGGGATGGTGCAAGTCCAACCTGTTCATGACCACACATTTGATTTGAACTCAAGACGTGCGGGAATAAACATGGAATGTCTGAATGTGAAAACCGATAATAAAGATAATGCGAAGGCTTTGAAAAAATCATGTTCTTTGCCATTACGTAACAGTACAATTGACAATAGCAAGATTAAGCGTACATCAAGTTTTTGAGTATAGTAAGGATTTTTTTCAATGGCTTGTGCACCCCCATTGAGGTTTCTTTCTCATGAAATTTTAGGTATTTTTTTTTTCAAATAAAAATTTTTAATTTAGCAAATACGAAATTTCCGTCTACAACGAAATTTGAGAAAAATAACTTGCAGTAAGTCTTATCTTTATTTTGTTGGGACTGATTCTCAGGTTTGAACTCGATCTTTACACGTTATGATTTTTATACGTAAAAATGTCAATATTTTTTTATAATATGTGGATTCTTGAATTCAATTAAATACATCTGCCATTGCAACAAATGCTTGAAAACAACTTGACACTGCTAAATCAACAACAGGAACAATTTACTATAAATAATAAATAACACATTAGAGCTAACTCTCTGGATGTGGCAATCACACGTGTATAAACCTGGTGACTGGGACCCACACCCCGGGCATAAAAATCTCAATGGGACCCAGAAGATCAACGTTTGAAATTTTGCCAAGAAAAAGTGCCATATGTTCAGGAGGAGTTTAGGGCCCCTTATTTAAAAAGGTCCATACTGGATTATTACTTCGATGTGACAAGGCAAACTCATTCAAAACGACATCGTTATGATGATCAGAATGACCTAGACGACGTCGGTTTTATATCCTCATGAATTATAAATTTGGGCTCTCGTTTTCTACAATTAATGGGCCTTTCCTGTATCCTAATCTTATGTGGGCCATGGTTGATAATTGTTGTGGGCCCAACACTTTTATACTGATTATTGACATCGGACACATGGTTCTTTCTTAGTGGATAAGTTTAACTTTGTCCCTTAAGGAGCTAAAAAACTGACACGTGCAAGAGGATTGGCTATGGATAAAATCGTAAAATAGATTGAATTCTAATTTGAATATATATTCGACTTAGTAGTCATAATTTAATATTTTTGAATTATTATTAGAATTTAAATTCAAATAAGATATATCATGAATTCGAAGTTAGATCTGCAGATCTAATCGTTGTTTTCAAACACGATTGTCGGTTAACATCTCTTCTAATTAATCAATATGAGAAACAAATTATTGTATGAAGGAATCAATATCTTGACATACAGACCTTATATCACTCTACCTTGCTGTATGAAATTGTGGATCTACAAATATCCAACTCGATTATAATTTTTTGATTTTAATTTAAAACTCAATTGCATTATGTGAATATAAATATACAATTTTAGGATAAAATTGAGTTGAATTTTAAATATAATTTGTTAGTATTTACTCGATGCATTCAAAATAGTTCATTTTAGAATAGAGTAATATCAGAATTAAATTTCTTTTGTTAAGAACCTTATTTTTGTTTTGCAATCATGTAATGAACCATCAAGGTTGGTTACCGGTTTTTCCTGTTAATAATTTCGGGTGAGATAGATTTGTGTCGGATTTTAAAAAATATTTTACTCGTACTTAATTTGTTTATCAATTCGTGTCTAGCGAATCATGTTATATCGGGTTCGTATACTGTAAAAATTATGTATAACTGGTATATAAACGAATCGTATTATGCATTTTTTCTTTTGATTGATTTGACTCATACCCGATTAATTGTGTCATAATCAAAACCTCTCAGAAAGACTTAAACCCTCTAATTTTATATCACGTTTGTATCGTGCTAACGTATCATATCATATTTTGATACCCCTAATTACTGAGTCCAAGAGTCAATAATTAAACCAACTACAAAGATAATGAACCACTTTGATTACCCATTAATTTCATACAAGAAAATAATCATAATACCCAAATTACCAAGCATCTACAACAATGAATATTACTGTGAATCCATTACTGGTTTACCTAGAAAGGAAGATGAATTAAGTATAGATAGAATAGGCCATAAAAGGGAAAGACATATAACCAAATGCACATACACCATTAACTCTCTGGAATCATGAAGGATACTTTAAAAACTATAGCAGTAGTTGGGTTTTGTAATGATATTGTCACCTAAATATTGTCTGCATTAACTCTGGTCTTGTCAACTATTTTTATTGCTTATTCACCTTATTTTCTCATTCAAAATCACAGTCTTGAGGTAAATAATAATAATACATTCCAAAAATATTATTACGGTAAAAACCAAAAAAAAAAAAAAGTTGTGGAAAACAAATATTAATAATTGACCTAATGTTCACCACCACCACTATTGTATTTTAAAGGAGTAATGCTATACTGACCAAATTTTGGGATCAAATTTAGAGCCCAAATGACATGACAATTGAGTTGAGCTTCTTTATTTGATGTAAAATCATTTGGGTTCTAATAAAAACATCAAATAATATACTGTCATGTCATTTGAGCTCCAAATTTAGTCAGTATAACATTGCTGATTTTAAAGTCATGAGTTTGAATCTCGCCATTCTCCACTTTTTATAATAATATTTGATAAAAAAACAAAAATTTTTCAAAAAAAAAGAAAAAGAAAATAATACTAATAAAACAAATGAACTTGGAGTAGACTAAGACTATTTTTTACTTACCTTTTTCAAGTTCCTTCATAACAAGAGTCTTGTATAATACATACAAAATTTAAAATAATAATAATAATAATAATGTATGATCATCTATCATTATATAGTCAATCAATCATGCCCTTCTAAAGTCGTATTTCTCAACTTACATATTTATAATTTGCATTGTCTAAAAAAAAATAATTTTCATAATAACAAATTTTAAAAGAACACGGTCGACATCTTTTCCCTTCTCTATCTCTTCACATAACTCATAAATACAAAATATTGTGGAGGTGAAAAATAAAATTTTGATTTTTTAAACAGTAGTAGTCAATTTCACTATCTCTAAAACTTGTTTTTTGTTTTTACGAGTTGTGGAAGGAGTGTAGAAACATCAATATTTATTTATATGAAAAAAAAAGTTAGAGAGAGAGGTAATATTTCAATGTGCCAATGTTCAACATTTTTAAAGTGGTTAATGCCTTGTATCATTGCCAATTTACACAATTTGCGGTGATAGAGGAGGAAAGAAAGACTCGTCAAATGCGGTCGGAATGAAATTCAAATTCGGCCCAAATGAAACTCATATTAAATTCACACGTATATGAAGTCCGTGTTATAGTCGTCGTCGATACAGAGAGAGAAAGTGAGAGAGAGAGAGAGACTCACACATAGTATAGCGTGAAAACACACATAGATAGAGAAAGTCATAGAACCTTCTCCGCCTTCGGTCTTTCCGTCCCCTCTCTTTTGATACACTTCACTCCAAATGCGGCGGAGATTCTCTTGCTATGTTGCGCCGCTTGGTCTGCAAATAGCCGATTCGCTTTCAGGTGCTCTTAAAAGCTTGTCTTCTCCGATTTTTTTTGAACACTAGACATTGTTTTTTTTTGATTTCATATTTATTTGTGTCGTCATTAACTAGTTTATGGAGTTATGATCGAGTGTTAGTTAGTTCACGTTTTTTATGAGTACTGTTTGTTGGGTTTCTTGTGTAGATATGTACTTGAATTGAGAAGATTTAGGCGGGTCTGAACTGGGAATTTAGGGGGTTTTCAAGAAAAAATGGGGGATAGTGAGCAAGTTAATAGTGATATGATACAAAGGCTACAATCATCTTTCGGGACTTCATCTTCTTCATTTCCGAAACAACCCATTTCGATGAATCAACTAGACATACCTCAGCCGAATAGTTCCCATTTTCGGGCTCAGATGCGACAATTTTCGCCCAGTTTTAACGTTGAGGGCGGTAAGAGAGTCGGAATACCGCCGTCTCATCCCCAAATACCACCTATTTCGCCGTATTCACAGATTCCGGTATCCCGTCCGGCGAATCAGCAAATGGGTTTGCAGAATTTTAGTAGTCCAGGGCCCTCCCATTCGCGATCTTTATCGCAACCCTCATTTTTTTCGCTTGATTCTTTGCCACCGTTAAGCCCTTCACCCTACCGGGATTCCCCATCAACGTCCATTTCTGACGCTATATCGGCTGATCTGTCAATGGAGGATCGGGATGCGTCTTCACACTCTTTATTGCCGCCCTCGCCTTTTTCGAGGGGTAATTCTTTAAGAGTAGGGGAGAATCTTCCTCCTCGGAAATCGCATAGGCGGTCTAATAGTGATATCCCATTTGGGTTTTCTACTATCATGCAATCTTCGCCACCACTAATACCATTAAGGGATCCGGGGGCTTTGGAACATTCATTGTCTGCTAGAGATAATTCGGGTGCTAAGCTGGTTTCGTTGGTTAAACGGGAATCGAGTTGGGATAAAGGTGGTGGGTGCAATGCAGAAGGGATGGGGGAGAGGAAATCTGAAGGGGAAGTTGTGGATGATCTGTTTTCTGCATACATGAATTTAGATAACATTGATGCATTGAACTCTTCCGAGACTGATGAGAAGCTGGGTAATGAGAACCGTGAAGATTTGGACAGTAGAGCCAGTGGTACAAAGACAAATGGAGGTGATAGCAGTGATAACGAGGCGACAAGCAGTGTAAATGAAAGTGGCAACAGTATGCAGCGACCAGGAATCTCTTTGGCTGAGAAGAGGGAAGGCGTCAAAAGGAATGCTGGGGGAGATATTGCTCCGACCGCCAGACACTATCGAAGTGTTTCCATGGATAGCTTTATGGGGAAAATGAACTTTGGGGACGAGTCGCCAAAACTTCCTCCTTCCTCGGGACCACACACTGGGCAGCTCTCACCAAGCAATTCAATTGATGAAAATACAAATACTTTCAGCATGGGGTTTGGGAATGGTGAGTTTAGTGGGGCTGAACTCAAGAAAATCATGGCAAATGAGAAACTTTCTGAGATAGCCTTAAGTGATCCGAAAAGAGCCAAAAGGTAATCTGTTCCTCCACTCCGTTGCTTTAGTGCAGTTGACTGTTTTTGTCCTGCTGAGTCAGTTGATTTTCTGTTTTAGGATTTTGGCCAATCGCCAATCAGCTGCTCGTTCCAAAGAACGAAAGATGCGATATATTGCAGAGTTGGAACATAAGGTCCAAACTCTACAGACAGAAGCTACCACATTGTCTGCTCAGCTTACATTATTGCAGGTGGGAATGTCATAGTGCTGAGAATTTTTGTTGCTTCCATATTTTTTTGTTTCCAGCGTTTTACTGATGCTTTTTTTGTTATTTGCATCCAGAGGGACTCTGCTGGGCTTAGCGGCCAGAACAATGAGTTGAAGTTTCGCCTGCAAGCCATGGAACAACAAGCGCAACTCCGTGATGGTATGATTGTGCTTGCTTCTATGACATTTGTGTGCCCAGCTTTTGTGATACACAAAATTATCGCAACCTTTTTTGTCTGCTGAATGATCGTTGCTTGTATTCATTCTGTGCTGCATGAGGTACGAGATTATGTCATATATCTCTAAATTGGATTCACGGTAGTAATTTAGCTGGATATGCATGTTATATGTGGTACCATGGGGCCACAACTTGGGTGGCTTGGGTGCAGTTAGAGGTCAACCACTTCAACCAGAATGGTATATTGGTTGTACGGCCTGCTAAACCTGGTCTAAACTGAGGTACTTAAATCTACACTTGTACCATTCTTTTAAGCTGGGATTGGGGATTAGATTTGTTGTATAAGATCTGTTATGTCAAAGAGCTGAAAGTAAAGTAAGAAATTGAGTCAAATAAACCAGAAATATAACAAAAATAGCAGTTCAGGAAATCCTATTAGTAAGATCTCATTGATATTTACAAACAATTAACCAACAAAAGTGGAGATAGGAAGAATCGTTTATGGGCCTTCACAGTAATTAATTGCTTTTCCAATTTGATTGATGAATGCTAACTGTATTCTTTACCGAATCTGGCTGATTGCATATTCAATGAGTTTTTGTGAAATGGATGGCGGCAGTTCAGTTTTAAAAGGTGAATGCATCTCTTTGAAAGTACTTTTAATGTCTTGTGAGTAAAATTTTAACAGTTTAAGCACATCTTGGGAGTAAATGGTCAGAACCCATTTTTCTTTGGTTTCCTGGGTTTTATTACCTATTTAGGTAGTGTTTTTTGCAATTGCAGCGCTGAACTCTCTCTATGAATTCATCTGAATTGCTAAGATCAAGTAGGTTATGTTATCTGAGGATAAAATTCTCCTGTACAGATACATGTTTATATGCATAGCTCATCCTCCTTGGACAAACTTAGCAGTCGCAATATTTTGTATGAAAGCAGCTATACAGAAACACATCACCTGTAAAACTCTTGTTACAGTGGTGTTTTAATGCATGTGGAAAATGATTATACAATCATTTGTCAAATAACTAGTTATGCTGTCATATTGGTTATTTACCTTGTGATTGGTTGGAAGCAAGTGTAAAGGTGTCAAGTCTCCTTGTTTTCTAGACAGTTACATGTTGAGCTAGTACTGCATCCAGAGTGTCAGATACTTATTTTTAAAAACCGGTCTTTGTTCCACTACTTTATTATTTGTTACTCGTTTAACATTCAATTAACAAGTACAAAATTCCTCTGCCACGAACTTTAACTGTAAGCCTAAAAATGTTCCATCAAGTGTGCTGTGAAATATTCATGGTTCTTAATTTTGGCTAATGCGACAGCTCTGAATGAGGCTTTAACTGCGGAGGTTCAACGTTTGAAGATCGCGACTGCAGAGCTAAGTGGAGAATCTGCCAAGTTTCAGCAGCTTTCAATCAACCCCCAGATGTTCCAGTTCAACCAGCAACATGCTTCCCAACTCAACATACATCAGCTGCCACAACAGCAGCAGCAATCTCAGTCACAGCAACAGAACAGCAGCACAAGTGCAAAACAGGAGTCAAACCAGTAGTAGTTTGATTGACTACTATGTAATGGCGAGGAAGCTTTTAGTGCCTAATGAATTATTCTATCCGTATATGGTTCTTAATATATATTCCAGTAGCATTTCAAACCATGATTCGTTCATTAGTTTTGCATCTGCAACAAGACACATCAAGGTGTCGTATTTACAAATTCTAGTTTATCATATGCATGTTCATCGCAAATCTTAGTCATATACCGATCATACTATTTGTAGCTTTTATTTATGCCCATGTCAATTCTGTTGTTTTGAGGTGACTTGGACTTGTTATATTGTGACATTTGGAGAGTTTCATGAACTCTTTCTCATGTTCTTTTGTTGTTCATTGAGTAATGAATGGGAATTGTCTTCAATTGTTATTGGATTTATTACTTGGTTTTACATGGTTTGTATTTCTGCAACTACTGGTAGTAGATGCAATGTTTTTCTTTCTCTGAGAGCTTTTTTTTTTGTTTTTGTTGTTGTTGTTGTTGTTGTAAGACCAGTGGCGTGAATTGATCTGTTACGCAATGTGGAATTAGACCAGACGTCAAAGTGATTTATTCACTCCATATCTGCTGGTGATAGCAGAGAGTGGTTTTGGTGGTTTACTACCAAGACACCCAAATCCTGTGTACGCAAGAATGATGGAGCTAGGTCGGGCCGATCACAACCGGAGGTTGAAGAAATGCTTCTTATTATGGTCTTAGCCCTGGATATGTTCAGAAAGTTGGTAGGCTGCTCCTAGGCTAATGGCCCATAGAGATCGCGTCACAGGAATGTTCAATCAACTAGCACGATCTCCATTGTCATGGTCATAAAATGGCGATGGAAGCAGCATGGGACTGTTTGATGACATCATTTAATATTAAAAGTTGAAATGTCATTAAATACTTAATGAATTAAAATTTGTTTGGTTACTCAAAACTCGTACCACTTATTTTTTAAAATATATTTCTTAAAAATAAGTTAAAATTTTAGTTCACAAGTTACTACTCATCATTATTCTCATCTCTTAAATATCATTTTTCATATCATTTCATTCTCTTACTTCAAACTACTAAGTTCATCTCATCTATACTCATCCTATCAGTTACTAAACCTATCCTCGTTTATATTCACTAATTAAAAACTAAATTTATTCAATATTGTTTCAACATAATATATAGAGAATGATCAAAATTTTATTTTGGTGTATTACTTCATTACGAAAATATTTTACAAATAGAATAAAAATAAATATTTTTTTTAAAATATTCGTCAAAATTTACCAAAATATCTTAAAACATCTCAAAATATTTCGAAGACATTGGTAAAAATATGTCAAAATATCTCAAAACAAATCGAAATATTCTAGATCATATTGGAACATTAAAATTTCGTTTAAATTACTATTTTTGTTTTGATTTCTTTGATATATATTCAATAGTTTAATTGGATGAGTACCAATGGAGTGAACTTATTCATTAATGGGGTGAGTATAGATAGAGTGAATTTAGTAGTTTAAAGTAAGACTTTTAATGGGGTGGGAATAGCCTCACCCAATGCTAAAATGTTAGTTAGTAATGATTTTGTAAATTCCTTATAATAGACAAATTTACCCGCAACACTGTTAACTTTGTAATACCCGTAATCCACCACCACCACTACCATCGTTGTGCATCCATCACAACTACCACCACCGCCACCATCACTACCATTGTGGTGGTAGAAATAAGGTAGTTACAATAAGATGGTTAAAAAGAAGGGTAAAATTATAATAATAATAATTTTTAGACTTTATCTCTTTATATCTATTAAATATTTTTATTCAATTCAATACTTAAATTTTAGTACATGCCAAACAGTCTATAAATTAAAAAAAAATCAACATCCAACACATTAAATTTAACATTCAGTTTTCTGTATTCAACTTTCAATTTTATCAAATACGATATACGATTAAATTCAAACTTGGCCTAAAAAAACCCAATAGAGAAAACCACTTCTAGGGTCATCAGTTAATGAGACTTTTCGGTATCATACTATTTATACTATGATTTATAGTCACAAATCATGGTTTAATTTATTTGTAGTCGTTGATGATGAAAATAAGAAATTAAAGTGAAATAATATGATAAATTGTAAATGTTTAATTAGCCAAATAAATAAAATACTACATTTATTATTAGCAACCAACTATCACAGGGGTCAGGATGGCCGAGTGGTCTAAGGCGCCAGACTCAAGTTCTGGTTCTCGTGAGAGAGCGTGGGTTCAAATCCCACTTCTGACACTTTTTTAAGTTTCCTTTCTTTTTTCTTTCCAAGCAAAAATATTTCTCTTCTGGTAAATAATTTTTTATTTTTGATTGCTTAGCAGACTGAAACCAGTAACTCCACAAGCTACAAAAAATTTAACAGTAGGAAATTATGGAAAGTCTGGCTCTTTTTGTACCTTGCACTCATTTAACTACCAAACAATTATATCTGTCTCAACTAACAAGTGAAATATGATTCGAATTTAATTTTGTACTAAATCACTTCAATATTTACAATACTATATCGCCTCTTATAAAATATCTCGATTTATTTCCAACAACCAAGACTTCTTATGATAAAGCTTTAAATTTATTCTCCACTTACTTTTAACAACTCTATTTTTCATAATGTTTTTACAGTAAATTAAATATATCAAAAAAGAACAACTCAGTGTACGAGTTGTTCGTCATTGTGATGTTTGTGAAAAATCTCTCCACAAGTGGAGAGAGTACTTATGCGACACGAATCCTTAACCTACGTCACAATAAAATAATTT
>CM042191.1:32408819-32418820 GCA_023539305.1 Ilex asprella
ACGATCACAAAAAGTAGGGAAATACTTGGGGCTTCTAATAGAGTGGGGAAATCGAGGAGATGGACTTTGGCATAGATTAAGGAGAGAGTGCTAACCAAAGTTGCAGAATGGAAGAAGGGCTTTTTGAACCATGCAGGCAGAGAGATGCTAATCAAGTCTGTGGTGCAAGCCATTCTAGCATATGCTATGACAATCTTTAAATTTTCAAAGACCTTATGTCAAGAGATTAATGCAAGCATCAAGAGACTTTGGTGGAACAAAACAATAGGGGAAAAGGGTATTCACTAGAAAAGCTTGCATCAACTCACAAGAAACAAAATGGAAAGGAGACTAGGCTTTAGAGACCTAGAAGAATTTAATTGGGTCATTCTAGCGAAACAAGCTAGGAGATGCACTAAAAACCTAGATGCTCAGTGGGTTAGGGTCTTACAAGCAAAATACTATTAAGGTCAGTCCATATCGGAGGCCACTCACAAATCATCTAACCCATGGGTGTATAATAGTCTGCTTGAAGGAAGAAAGGTCATTGCTAAAGGATGTATTTGGAAGATTGGAGATGGGGAATGAAATTAGATGCTAAGAGTCATGGGTACTAGGCCATCCTCTAATCCAGAGTGTGGCGCAAAGCAACATTATAAGAATTTGAGAGCTTATCAAGTAACCCCACAAAACATGGAACTCTGGCCTTGTCCACACGATCTTCGCACCATAAATTGCAAGGAAAGTACTAATTATACCTCTAGCAGAAACAACGCAACAAGATGTTATTAGGTGGTTACATACCAAGTCAAGTGAATATATAGTGAGAAGTGGCTATCATATGTTGAGGCAATCCATAGACCCCCCTCCTAACCAAATGGAAAAGTCAGCTCGTCTTTCCAAACCCCAAGAGTACTATGAAAAATGATTTGCAACCTCAAAGTTCCCGCAAAGATCCAATCCTTTCTATGGAAAGTATCTAGTAATGCACTGCCTACTAGATGGGCGCTATGGAGAAGGAAATTGATAAATAATCCGTCATGTCCAATCTGTGGAGAGGAGGAAGAAACAATGAAACATCTCCTTTTGCTATGTCCTAGGGCTGCCACAGAGTGAAAAAAATCTCCCTTTGGACTCATCATTGATAGATGTGGACTATCAAGATTGAAGAATTGACCTGTAAAGCAATTGGAAGAAAAGGCAAAGACCTGTGACATTGAACACCCAATGCAACCCTTAATTGCTTTCTTATGCTGGTTCATATTGAAATCACACAATGAGTAGATCTATCAGCACAAACAACCAAGTAATAGTAGGGTTATCTCTCAAGCAATGGAGGCCTTTTCAGAGATGGACAAAATTGGACATGAAGCCCTCACCCAAAGCAACCCAAACTCAGTCGAAACTGAATTGTCACAACCTCCGATGGGTTGAATGAAGATCAAATGTGATGGAGCATTTTGTGAAAGGAGTAATAGTGCATCTTATGTGACAGTGGCATGTGACCATGAAAGACTGCTTATAGCAAGAGCTGCGGCGAGGATAAAAGTTTCCTCAGCTTTGGCAGCTGGAGCTTGTTCAATAACACTCAATGAAGGATACAGGGAAGTTCTCGTCGAATCCGACTCGAAGGCCCTAATTGATTCCCTTAACCAATGACCAACAACAAGTATAAGAGATATTGAAGCCATTCAACAGTACATATGGCATTATGTAAAAGGTATAGCCAAAGTTATTTTCAAACACACAACAAGATCCTACAACTCAGTGGCCCGTACTCTGGCCATGCTCTCTAGGCAAAGTCACTACCTCATAACTGAGAGTTATCTCCCCTATGGAAACTGATGCAGATCCTCCTCAAAGAAGCTAGAATAGATATAGGGTAAAGTCACAATGTAAAGCTTTGTGTTATCTTTATTTTAATGAAATTTATAATTCGACCAAAAAAAATAAATTTCTAAACCCATAACCAAATTTTCTCAGAAAATTGCAAACATATTAGGTGATGAAGTCTCATCTTTTCGCCTTGAATGCGTCCATTTTGCTTTTGATTCCGTTTGTGAACGTTTTTTTTTTCGACTCACCACTGCTCTACTGTGATTGGAAAGTGTTAACTGTGGATTAATTGCTTCGGTTAACGAGGGACTTAATTGACACAAAATTCATTCTAGGACTTAATTGATTTGAAATGGCTTAGTTTTTGGGCCATATGTGTATAAACTCAGAGATTGGGTTCTAAACCGAAATTATGGTTCACAGTCCACAAAGTCCTCCTAATGTAGAGAGAGACGATGTCGTTTCAGTGACCGTTATTCTTGTATTCTTCGAAAAGAAGTCCCCCACTCATTATTTGTAGCAAACCCTATTTCTCGAATACACAGTCCGAGTCTGCGGACATTCACACACCATAGTTCAGTGGTGACTCAACTAAGGTGTCCCTACCCGCCATGGACGTATCATCGACTGAGCTCCTTGTCGGAGAACCAGTAGTGTCGGAGGACTCACCAGCGTCGAACCCTGAAGGCGGCTGCCGAGGAGGAAAAGCCACAGTTTTAGCTCAACAAACACCGGAGGAGCTGGTGGCCAGAGCTATAGCTCCGGTGAAGAAAGATTTTCTTCGTCCCCCACCTGTCAGACAGTCGAACTACGTTCAAAACGACGACGTTGCGGAGGCCAAGTCCGCCTCTCTTTTCAAGGAGAAGAAATCCAAAAGGCAGGCCAAAAGAGAACGCCGCCAGGTCCCTTCTCTCTATCTCTCTCTCACTCATGGATATTTGTGTGTTTATCCTTGATGTGAACTTATTAATAATGGGTCTGGAGTGAGTTTGGCTAGTGAAAAAGGTACTGTTTGGTTTGAGGAATGGTGTGGGTTTCGATATTGGTCGAGTTGGTGAGTCTCTTTGAGTATAAACACTATCACAGTCGCTGTTTTCTTGATAAAGCACACTTTTTTCGATCTGTTTAGAATCAACTGCAGTGTGTATCAGGAGACAATAGAACATCATTGTCCAAGGGTTGTTCTAGTATTATTGAATTTGTTGGGTTATTCAGCCATATTCTGGTAGCTGAAATTTTTAACCAGACAGAGAAAAATAAAGAAAAAATAATAATTAAAGTTTGCAAATTCTGTGAAATTTGGCTTAGTATTGCGACGTTAGAAGAGATAATTGTGGTAGACATAGGATTTAATTGCTAATTGATTTGGGCTCAAATCGAAAAACCTATTCTCCCCCTCTATGTATGGTGTCTTGCATGTATAATCGTCAGAGAGGATCTATATCGGATTCCGCATCCCAGAACAAAACGTGTTAACAATGGAGAATCATTTAGGAAAATAAGGCTGTTTGTATTTAGATACTGGTGATGTTGGTTGCTGTCATCATCTCTAATAAAAAGTTGGCTTATGCTGCCAGTCTGCGCTGACTGCTGAAAATTATGTTCTTATTTTGATGCCCTGATATGCTGTTTTTACTTGTAAATTATGTTGTTTGCATCCATATCTGTCTTTGATTTATCTTTTTTCCGATAAGTCATATTCGTCTCTGGATAAATTGTATGATACCATATACCTTGCAGTAGCATTGATAACAATGGCTATATTGTCTATTGTGATATTTCTACTCAAAAGTTATTAATTGGCATTTATGATTGTACATCGTGTATTAATTTTATACAATATGCAATTGGTTTCTAATGCTAAGAGATGCTTCAAACATGGCAGGAGCAAAAATCTGCATTACATCTTTGTCCTGTTGTAGCAAAAAGTGGACAGGTTACTTCATGTGCATATAAGGACAAGTGCCGCTTCAGCCATGACTTAGAAGCCTTTACGTCTCAGGTATAAGAAATCAAAATCCTTAACCAGTTGTTACTTTCCTGGATGTGAGTTGGGTTTTTTGCACATTATGCCATTCAGCTCTTACGACAGCCTTGATGTTCTTAAATGCAGAAACCTGCTGATTTAGAGGGCAACTGTCCTTTTCTGGGTAACGAAGAACAATGCCCTTATGGATTGGCCTGTAGATTTGCAGGTACACATAAAAATGATGTTCCTGCTGGAACTTTCCATGTTCAGAAGAAAAGCTCTGAAATGAATAGTTTGAACAAAAATGTTCAGAAGATTCTCTGGAAAAACAAAATGAGGTTTCCAAAGGCAGATGCTAAGCTCAAACTTCTTGGGCTTTTGGTATGGGTAGATCTTACTTTATTCTCATCTTATAGCTCTGTCCCCCCCCCCTCTTTTTCCCAAAACAAAAATAAAACCGTAATAGCTTCTGAAGAGAATTTTGCTCAGCTGTATTGCAAACACATTTTTCAATCACCTGGATGACCAAAGTAATTGCAATATGAGCACAATGAAAAAATAGAAGGCTGGCAGAAATAAAAGTTTTTTGTTGCTATAGTAGACAAATGGCTGATTTCAGTTTTTTTAGGTTTCGTGTGGGGTTTATTTTGATAAAATATTTTGATTTCAGGGGCATGTGAATTCAAAGGTGAAAAGGTTGGCAGATAATGAGGAAGGTGGTCAAACTCTTTTGAACGGGTCTCATGCTACTGCTGACAATGGTTGTAGTGAACTGGCTGATAACCTCATTAATAAAGCAGAGTGCTCTCCAAAGGTGCCAGAGGAAGATGATAATATAGATGGCGCATTTGTTGCTGATGATCTTAGACCGCTGAAAAAGGCAAAAACTCCAGATGATGATAGTTGTTTTCCAAGTAAAGTAAATAATGGTCCGTTAAATTTCAGTGGGCTATTTCATTGCAAGCAACTTAAATTGTTGGTTTCCTAAGTTATAAGCTGCTTACCTCAGTATATTATAGCAGGTGCAACTGTCCAAGCGGAAGAGCCCAAAAAAGGTTGTGTGCAGAATGCGTCAGCGATTATATCTGATCTTATTCTTACAGATAGTGACAAAAGCCTAAAATTACACCCACGTGAAAAGAAGCTTATTGACTTTAGAGAAAGGCTCTATCTTGCACCTCTGACCACAGTTGGAAATCTTCCTTTCCGAAGGGTTTGCAAAGTGTTGGGAGCTGATGTAACATGTGGTGAAATGGCGATGTGCACAAATCTCTTGCAGGTTTGTGAACTGATTTCAAATCTGATCTTCTGTTTGATGAGTCTCATCATCTCAGTCGATGGTGAACCTCTGAGAAATTTGATGGTTCAGTAGTACTTATATGTTGTGTTCATATAACATATCCACTGCTTTCTGGGTGGCGTTCCTTGCCAGAACTTACTTGGCTTAAAAAGTAAAGGATGTTAGACAAAGAAAGAAGCGGAAGAGGCAGATTTAGACGACCAACGTCAGCTACGAGTTTGCACCCGCGAATAATATTCTACGACTAACAATTCATTTATTTTCAAACCGACCCATTTACTATCTCTTAACACAATTCTTTCAGAATGCAAGCCCGCAATAGGATAATTTTTAGCAACCCGTATGTATAGCTTAGGTACTAAGTCTCTCCAGCATTTCCCCATACGCCGATCATGTGAACTTGATATGCAATCTCAACATGATGGATCAGTGTTATTCATCATGATCCAGACTTCTGAGCATCCAGTGGTTAGAGGTTGTATTTTGGGGAAAGCCACACATAAATCTTGAGTATAATTTTTCCGATGCATAGATCTTTACTATAAGTATAAACCTACATGTGATTAGTGCATGCATGTTTTTTATATTATTCTTTCTTATATTCTATGCAAAATCTTTGGACTTGTGATCACAAATCAGTGTCTTCTGACATGTGAATAGGGTCAAGCTTCAGAATGGGCACTGCTGAGACGGCATTCATCTGAGGACTTGTTTGGCGTTCAGATATGTGGCGCATTTCCAGACACAGTTGCACGAGCTGTTGAACTTATTGATCAAGAATGCACAGTGGACTTCATTGATATTAATATGGGGTGCCCAATTGATGTTGTGGTTAATAAGGGTGCAGGGTCAGCTCTTCTCACAAAACCAATGCGGATGAAAAACATCATACAAGCAGCTTCTGGCACAGTGGACAAACCTGTAACTGTTAAAGTATGCAGCTTTGATGTCTTACAAATGCACATAAAATGATTTGCATTGTTGTCCAGTGACATTTGTTAAACTGATATACATGTTTATTATCGCTTTGACCTATGTTTTTGAAATTGTCACACCTGGTAAATTATGTTGATAACAGTCACTATACCATCCAGTCTGTTGTAATTTTGAATTCTCAACATTTTCTATCTGCTTCGGATTTTAACTTGAATTACAATTGTCAAATTGAGATTGCTGAGAGATACTATATTGCGTCTTTTTGTTGCTCCAGGTGCGAACAGGTTATTTTGAGGGGAGAAACCGCATTGATTCTGTAGTAGCAGATATTGGTAATTGGGGAGCCACTGCGGTGACTATACATGGTCGATCACGTCAGCAACGCTACAGCAAGCTTGCTGATTGGGAATACATCTACGAGTGTGCTAGAAAGGCGCCTGATTCTTTGGAAGTCCTGGGAAATGGGGACGTGGCTTCGTATTTAGACTGGAACAAACACAAGTCTGACTGCCCTGAGCTTTCTACATGCATGATTGCTCGAGGAGCATTGATTAAGGTTTGTAACAAGAATTAGGCTTCATCTTTCATATCTGAATCAAGTGAGAGTGCTTGTGAATTCTGCTATCATATCCAACGTCATCATCTGTCTTTGCAGCCTTGGATATTTACTGAAATCAAGGAACAGAGGCACTGGGACATCACTTCTGGGGAGCGATTAAATATGTTGAAGGATTATGTACGTTTTGGCCTTGAACACTGGGGTTCTGATGGAAAAGGTATGCACTTTTCATTTGATATAGAAGCAGTATACCATTTGCCTACGAACTAGATCTGTGCGACTCAAGTTGTTGAGTGGTATTTTTTGCAGTTTTAGGTGTCACTAGGTTTTTGCTGAAGCTTGCATGAAATCTTGCTAAATGACTTTGTGATTATTATTATTATTATTTTTGGGAGGTTGGGGGCTTGAACCGTTGAACTCAAGAAAGCAAAGTCTTCACAAGGTAAAGAATACCATTGTACCAAAGTGGCCTATTAGTACTTTGTGATTATTTATTTACTTCATGATTGTTTTGTGAATGATTGATGCTCAAGTGACTGCTAGAGGCTGTATAACATGTCAAATATTACTGTGATGATGCAATATAGTTAAATATTTGAGGACGGAGTAACATTGTAAAGGAGTATTGGAGCAAAACACCAAATGAAATTATTACCATGGTTAAGACTGTAGAGGGGTATGCACTTAAAGATTCTGTTGGATTTTGGTTTTCCTCCAGCAAAAATAAGAAATATTCTATTAGTAACAATACCTTGTGTAACAATGCAGTCATTGCCTGTTCAGGAGGTATAGTTGTTATATGTTATTTATTATTAAGAATGTGACTTTTTGGCTATGGTTATGCATAAATCTAGATCATGATCATTGTGGGTATCCTGATATTTTGCCTTTTGTGGTTGCAGGAGTGGAGACAACCAGACACTTCTTGTTAGAATGGCTTAGTTACACGTATAGATATGTTCCTGTTGGTCTATTAGATGTTATCCCGCAACGATTGAACTGGCGGCCACCCTCATACTTTGGTCGTGATGACCTTGAGACACTTATGGCCTCTGAGTCTGCAGCAGACTGGGTAAGCAGTTTTTGGTTGATAAAAGCTACTTGCTAAGCAAAGTATTCCTGATATGTTTTTGTTATTGTAATTAATCATGTCATATGCCATATTTCTTCTGCAGATTAGAATCTCTGAGATGTTACTTGGCAAGGTTCCTGCTGGATTTACATTTGCACCGAAGCACAAGTCTAATGCTTATGATAGGGCAGAAAATGGTTGATTTTGGCAGGTAATTTGGGGTCGTATACTGTAGTGGTTTCTGCCTGCTCTCGCTCGCACAGCATGAGTGTTGATGCTGGGACTACAATTTGGTTAGGGCATGCTGCAAGAATATGCTCCCAGATTATGGCAGGAGGTCTTTTAACAAGTGTTATCTGTATTTTAAACTATGTCTTAATGAATTTGTGAAATGTACCGAAAATCTGAAACTGAATAATTTTGCAGTTTCATTGATGTTCATTTTTGAGAGAAAATTAAAAGGAAATAATTGGTTGGATAAATGTTGCTCTGCAACTAAAGACTGGCCATATTTTGGAGTTTCAGAAGGTTGCCTTACCTGTGAAAACTTGTCAGTTTTGCATTTCAGATTTGTTTAGTGCTTTGAATCTGTCTTTTGTTCAATTTTCTAGTTATGCATTAGTGTATTAATTGAAGTTACACTTATGATCACACTCGAATTGATTTCATGTTTAAAACTTACCTGAGTTACCCTGTTTTTATGCAAATGATGTGACATATCCAAAACATGTTCATCAATACTCTGTACTCATATGTACTAAATCTTTGTCTAAATCCAAACCAGAAAGTCTGTAGTAAAATCTAATATATGGAGCATAGCCAAGACTATTAGTTATATCATCCATTTTAATGAGCAACTTCACTTCACAATCACAGTCATCTATGTAGTCTATTTTGCCCTCAACATAGACTTTATTTGGTTTCTTTGTAAATCTGTTCAATTTTTTTTGGTAATAGGGGAAATTTCTAGCCTGTCTCCGGCGTGTAAATGTGCGCTTATTTCACTCAAGTTCGTGAGTCTATGTGCGCTTATTTCACTCAAGTTCGTGAGTCCAAATAAAATCGAAGGCAAATTGAATGAACCGATCCCTTAATCTATAAACCAATTAAATTACTACTTGTATTTTAGTGGGTTTTTGAACCCACACTAAAAGCTTGGATACAATTCATTCAAGCAACTAAGTCTGTCCTACCAACCAACCAACCACATTCTTATTGCCTAGGAAACTTTTACCCTTAACAAAATTTTCACAAGATAAAGGACATCATTGAGCCAAAGATTTAACACCCACTCCACTGTCAATTATCTGGAAAAAGAAGAACTCAACTGGATTTCAAATTGCAAAACGCAAAGAGAACAAAATTGTAACATAAGCTTTAGCTTTTATGTTTCAAACAACCTAAGAAAAACACATGCTATTGTACCAAGTGTTATGACATCCTTCGATCTACTCTCTTCATCACAAAATGAAGCCTCTATATTATGAATTGGCGGCATTGTTAGCAGATAATTTAAGCACAAAAATGACAGCTACGGTGCAATCTTATCCCCCTCTTTCTTATATTGGTCTCTAGACTCTCTCCTTTTTTGGATTTGTAGTACCTTGAATCCAACCACCATCAATGTTCTGTATACTTCCATTCAATCCATCATCCAAAAAATCACCAACCCTTTTCACTTTGCCCCTTGGCTGTACTGGGTACTTCCCCGAAAAGCAAGCATAGCAGAAGTTTGGAGATTCATCACCTAACAGCTTATTCAAACTATCAAATGACAGAAAAGCAAGCGAATCCGACCCGATAAACTCCCTAATCTCCTCTACACTCATCCTGTTTGATATCAACTCCTCTGGACTAGGAGTGTCCACTCCATAATAACAAGACCCAATAATTGGGGGGCTTGAAATCCTCATATGAACTTCCTTAGCCCCAGCCTCTTTGATCAACCTAACAATTTTTGAAGATGTTGTCCCTCTCACAATTGAGTCATCCACAACCACCACCCTCTTCCCTTCCAATACCGCCCTAACCGGGGCGAGTTTGAGCTTGACTCCAAAGTCCCTAATCTTCTGTGATGGCTCAATAAAGGTCCTCCCAACATAATGTGACCTTATCAACCCTTGCTGGAATGGCACACCTGCTTTGGCAGCATAACCAAGTGCAGCCACCACCCCAGAATCCGGCACTGCTATCACAACATCACAATCAACAGGTGCCTCAGTAGCTAGAATTTCCCCAAAAGCATGCCTAGACTCATACACAGACCTCCCAAAAACCACTGAATTAGGCAAAGCAAAGTATATATGCTCAAAGATACAGGCTTTAGGCTCAGGATGAGGCATTAAACACT
>CM042191.1:32418920-32429520 GCA_023539305.1 Ilex asprella
CATGTATATGAGACTCTTTTGAGACATTTATTCTTTTATGAATGAATGTACATAGTGATGATGATTATGGTAATATCTGATACTACGCAATTAAGTAGGAATGAATGGACCTAGTGTGATCAATGTTGTATGATTGCATATGTTGTATTTTTGTTAGAACTCTCCGTACAAAGGAGATTTTGCCCAAATTTTGTTAAGTTATAGATCCTCGTAAATGGGAAATAATAACGTGATATCAAATTATATAGTATCCACAGGTATTTCATGGGTTGATGAGTGATTAACTGGGTAATCACAGACACTCGGATTTTGGGGTGTCACAACCCTACCGCACTACCACTACTAAAACCCATAACCGCCACCAAAACGGAGAAGAGCAAGAGAGGAAGAGAGAGAGCGAGAAAGAGATGGAGATCTTTATAAGAGATGAAGGTCTTCACCGGAGTTGCAGAGATCGATGGAACTGGAGGAGCTACAAGAGCTTCGTCTGCCTTGGAGGAGCTGTATGAACTTTGTCTGGTGCAAGGCTCTTCGTCCACCTTGGAGGAATTATAGAAGATTTTTTTCATCTGGTGTGAGGCTCTTCGGTTGAGAAAGGAATTTCTTGGAAATTTATAGGGTAAGGAAAATAATCTATTATTTTGCTGTGGAGAGGATTTGAAGTCTAGACCTCATTAAAATGGATTGAAATGTCCGCGTGCGTTTTTTTTTTTGATGTTTTCAAAAACATCCTTTTGGATGTTTTTGCATTTTGGCTTTGTCTTTAAAACAGAGCAGTTAAAAAAAACAAAAATACTCATCAAATGTGTTTTTTTTTGCCATAAAATGAAAAAAAAAACAAAAACATATAGTTACCAAATGTCACCTAAGTCTTTCACTTGTTTTATTTTTTTTCTCCAGCAGCCTGCCAGCCGAGAGAGTGAGAGAGAGAAAAATGAGTTCGTTTTTTATTTTTCTTTTTTTTCCCTCATATCTACGAAGATTAAACCGTTCAATCGCTTCGGGCCAAGAATTAAAGTTGCTCCACTCAATGAGAGCTACGCAACCATACTAAATATCGTATTTTTCTAAAAAAATATCAAATATGAGAATTTAGACCTAAGACTTGGGAAGCTAAATTTTGGTTTTTTTTGGAGTCTACTACGTGGGCTCACGCTACAAGAGATAGAGTTTTTCCTATTTAGATGTAATTTTAACATAAATATGACATATGAAATATGTAGACTAAGGGTGTATATCACATGTTAGGCCTTGACTAGTGTAATTAGTGAGTCAAATATATGATTTACAATTAATCTTGTAATAAGTAAAATTCAATTATGATTAACTTGGTGTAAGTTATTGTTAGTGGTTTAAAGTACGATAATTGTACATTAGCATGACTTGATGTTTTAATGACATATCAAGTTTAATAAAATTATTTTCTTGTTATGTAATTATGAAATAATATGTATGTTAAATGATTAAATAGCATATGATTCTTGTGATGGACTTGTGCTTATGTTTATAGAATTAATAAACATGTTGCCATATTGAATGTAATAAACATGCTATTTGTATAAATTGATTATTCCCTCTAGGTGTTTGTTTAAATGCCTAGATGAATACAAGTATGTTAGTTAAGTTGATTATCTTACATACATGTTCGTGATTATGTTGAAAATGTCATTATATTACATTCATTCTGTAATGGACATTGTAAATGGTATCAAAGACAATTACACATTGTATTGCATTATGCATGAGTTGCGCTACAATTATGAACATTGACATAGGTGGGAGTATGTGCATGGTATGAAATCAATCACCATAAATGTGGTTGATCGTGAGCTCAAAAAAGTCGTACCAAGTTTCGGCTAAGTCGCATAGAAAATTAAATGGACAAACGTGTCGAGTACAACAAGAAGAGATAGATTCTTCTTCGGTAGAAACGAAGCCGCAAATGGGATGTGCTGAAAATTTGTTGATGGTGTGGTTTCCATTGGCGTAATACCATAAATCATTTCCCCACAATGACACAAGAAAATGAATTAATTAGTCATTGAGTGTACATAACATCAATGAGGGGGGGGGTTGGAATGCCAAGATACATATGTATGTCATTGCATGTGTTGTGAGAGCTTGGGATGTAGCTCGGTGTTGGTATTGCGTGCGTGAGTCTCATCTCATGACATGACATGATTTATGACATTTATTCGTAATAGACATATTTGAATAAATGTATGAAATGATTGTTGCATGTGACATTTCATATACATTTAGGTTGAGAGATATTCTCTATAGGAGCTATTCTATTGAGAGTTGACTTACCCTTTATGAGAATATTTTTCAGGTATCGTCTAGGCGTCCATCAAAGGCGAGGCCATGGGCTTGCTTTGACGACAAAGTCGGACAATGACTCTTATTTTGACGACGTAGTCCCTTGTTTAATTTTTGTAACAAAAACTTGGTTATGTTTAAAAGGCATATACATGAGACTCTTTTGAGACATTTATTCTTTTATGAATGAATGTACGTAGTGATGATGATTATGATAATATCTGATATTATGAAATTGAGTATAAATGAATGGACCCGGTGTGGTCAATGTTGTATAATTGTCCAAGTTGTGTTTTGGGTAGAGCTTCTCGTACAAAGGAGACTCTACCCGAATTTTGTTAAGTTATGATCCCGGTAAATGGAGCATAACAGTGTGGTTTTTACGGGTATTCTGCAGGTTGATGGGTGATCAATGAGTTGATAAAGGACCCCCGATTTTAAGGGCATTACACCCATTAAATTCAATATCCATCTCTTTATAAATATAAGAAAATTAGTTTAATTTATCTATTTTTTTTTACCAAAAAATCAAAATATTTGACTTGCAACGCATGCATGCACTAACTAGTATACTAAAAGGAAGTTGATTGATTAACCATTAAATGTGCTATTTTATTATATTTAATAATTGGTTAATTACATATTATTTGTGATTAAATGTATTAAATTCCTTGATTTTCTAGTTTGATGTTTTTTCTAGTTGTTTGGTTTATTTTGTAGGTAAATTGATTTATTTAAGGTAATAATGGATAATGCAAGTGAAACAATCACTAGAAAAAGAATCATAACTGATAAGGATTGAAGAGTCAACATTTAGATAGGAAGACTTGAAGATACATCAAAAATTTTAATTCTTATAAGAGTCCAAGCTTGAAGAAAACTCATTTAAAGTTGGATTGAGAAAATTTCTTAGAAGATAAGGATTTGACATGTCTTCAGTATATTAGTCATAAATTTTGACTCCGATATCTGATTGATCTTATTTTTGTGGGGTTGGAAATAATATTTCAAAGATTACAAAAGTGTATTTCACGAGAATTTCATGATTCAGCCTCTAAATATGCGAAATTCAATACCGAAGTCTAGACAAATTGTGTATCCTCGAGTCCCAAGATTTTATACACGAGATTTAATCTTACAAGATTTTTGTTTGGAAAAGAATTTCTCCAAAACCAACCTAATATATTTTACTTGTACCTATGATTTATTTTAATATAAATAAAGACTCTCATCTATTGAGAGATAATTAAAAATTAGGATTATTATTCTTTTTCCATCTTTTTATTTTGATTTTAGTTCGTCATGTCTGGCTAAAAGGTTAAGTTAGGGCTAGGGGAGGACCTCTCAATGAAGTACGGTAAAGTTATTGACTTATGAGCTTAATGGTATGCGATATTTTGTTAATTCAATTTTTGATTTCTTAGTAAAGTTTTTGCTTTGTAAAAATTCTTGAGTCATTGTGTCATGTACACTAATTACTTGAATTTTCTTGCGAGTCAAATAACTGGTTATTCCATGCTTAAGTTGATTATCATTATTTCACAGAATAATATAATTGAATGATTATTCAGGTTTTTTGAATAATCCATTGATTATAAATAGTGGTTTTATTGCTTAATTTGATGACTTAAATCAACCGACATTTGATTCTTGTCTAAGGTTAAGAATTGAGTTTTTAATCATTATTGTATGCAATTGAGAAGGAGTACTTGATACTTTAATATTTTTATTTTACTATTTTAATTACTTAAATAATTATTCTCAACTTAACAATCTTTTAAACAAATTGTCTTCACAAGTTTGTTTTAATATTTGTGTGATTGTTGTTTTTACTAGTCAATTCCCTAAGGGGTCGTCCCCGGTCTTCCAAGAAATATATTACTTTACTCAACCTGTGCTTGAGTTTAAATTATTAAAGTTGAAGCATTGATGTTACAACAACTTAACTCCCGAAAAGGTGTTGAGCCTTTGAAAACCTACAAAGTACTAACTTTTAAATTTAGAGAAAACTTGGAATTAATAAAAATGAGATATTCTAAGCAAAATTCTATTTTTTGAAAACAAAGCAAAAATCAAAAGAATAGGTGTAGAGACTCAAAGGAAGTTGTTCTAACAAATAGAGTTGACTGTGTTACATTAGTAGATGAATCTTTCTATTGAAACCTCGCTGAGGGCATCTCTCAAGAGCGGGAGATTTCGAGACATTTTAGATTGGTTGTCTTGTATTTTTTTTTATAAGTTGTTTAATAATTGGCATGTTGAATCATATCCATAGTATGATGAGTTGGTTTAGATCGATCCTAATCAGATGATCATGAATGATTTCTAGTTAATTTATTAAGAGTAATTTTATTCAGATCTAATTTGTTGACCTAATTTACAATGACTATTGGATTGACTTTGAACCCATTAAATATTTGAATTTAGTATTGATCTAATGGTTTCAATGAAACCACGTCTTTAAGTCTACAAATTAAGTTAAATTTTTAAGTTTAAATAGTATTACTCTTCTATTATATAGTTTTTATAGATAAAATATTAAACTTGATAAAATAAAAAGATAAAATTTCAAATCATGGAGTTGTGCTAAAATCCACTGCTATTTGACTTTACCCATTTTTTTGTTGCTTTTTTTTTTATTTAAATTGGGGTGGCGCGATTATGTTATTATTGCTAGAATTAAATGTCGTAAAATGCATAAATAGTTTTTTATTCTAATATAATTCAATTAGACTAGATAGTAGAATAAGTGAGTAGGAAATAAACAGAAAAATGTGGAAAACAAAGAATTCTAGGAGCGATTATTCATCTTCCTAGTTCCTATGTTCCTCGAACAAATCTTTTAATTGTTGAGAATGTTGCCCAAAAGTCATATATAAGGCGTATCCAATAAAATTTACAAGTAAACCAGATTTAAAGATGATGACTAGTTTTTTGTTTCCATTATTATATAATTTCAAGAACTACAATAGATCTATAATAAGATTGTTTATTTACAATAAAAAGATCGCTATTTCAAGCTATGTATGATTCAAATGGTTTAGTTTCTATATATATATATATTTTTAGGGAAGACTTGAGTCATTAACTTAGGTAAAATCTTCACAAAGTAAGAATTACCGTTTGACCAAGACCCATTAGTTCTATTATGTAATTCGTATACTAAAGATGAAAAAAAACTTATATTCAATGGACAATGAAGATGGAAAGGTAGCTATTTAAAGCATACAAATTTTCAAGTATGTTTGATAAAATGGTTCGACTTCTAATATGCAAGTGATTTATTCAATTCCCATTGATTGCGGAAGATGAGGAAGCCAGCATACGGAAGATGAAGTGGTTTAAATTTATAATTTGGATATTAAATAATGAAAGACATAAGAATAATCAAGATATTTAATAGCCTTTAGAGTATTTTGAATGGATAAAATAAAAAAATAAAAATTTCATGTTAAGGTACATTTTATAGTAGTATAAATATAAATAGATATTAAATATAGATACAAGTGTATAGATAAATTCATTAACCATTAATCTACCACTAATATAATTTTATACAATTGTTTGAGGGTATTTATGACATTTTTTTTGAGTTTAGTGGCTATTTAGGAGTAGTATAGATAAATAATGATATAGATTGCGATTTTTAAATTCTTTTACCTTAATTTTTTAATTTTTCACTTTGAATATCTTTTACTTTTTCCCTTTATTTTGGTTTTGATTTGGGTTAATTGTATTGGAGGTCCCAAAAGTATAAATTTTTCTCATGTTAGTCTTAATTATTTCAATTGCATCATTTTAGTCCCTGAAATATTGAATATGTTTTTATGTGGTCCCTCAAACAGACAACATCTAAATTGTTAACGATTTTTTATTATAAACTTTACATGTGATACTTAAATATGAGCAAAAAATAATTTGAGTAGCTCTTGAATAAAATTTGGATACCTCTTGACCTAAAATGTGTAATGTTGGTAGCTCTTGACCAAAATTTGGATAGCTAATGATAAAAAATGTGTAATTTGAGTAGTTCTTGACTAAAATTTGAGTAGTTCATGATCAAAATTGTATAATTTGGATAGTTATTTGACCAAAATTTTAATAAAAATACGGTTAAGAGTTATCCAAATTATTTATTTTGTCTATTTAGGTATTTCATGACAAGTTTTTAATAAAAATTCTTAGAAATTTAAATGCTCTCTACTTGAGGGACCACATAAAAATATATTTAATACTTTAAAAACTTATGGTAAAATTAACCTTTTTGTTTTCTTACATTTTGTTATCTAGATTGTAATAGGGGCGATGCTTCTTAAATTTCCAGGTACATGTTTTGTTTTGTCAAAGAACTCTGTCAACATACTTCAAGAAGACAAATACGTTTTCTCTAACGAGACAATTAATTTAAATAATAAATTAATTATAAAAAAGGAATATTTTATTTAAATTAAGATTAATTAATAATTAATAATAAAATAACTAATTAATGAGAGCTAAAAATAATTCTCCATAATGTTCGTAACATATGAATACCTGTCTAGAGAATATAGAATTATAATACTTCTTAAAATTACATGTAAAAAAAATTTATTTGAAATTAACCAAAGGCTAATTTATATATAAAACTTAGTGTTGGATTGAATAAGTTAGAGACAAAATAGTCATTTGCACCATATTTCATCACCTTTTCCTATTAGTCTTAGGGTGTGTTTGACATGACTTTAAAAAAAGTGTTTTTAGGGCTTTTAACTTATGAAAAATATTTTTTTTTTAAAAAGTAGTGTTTGACTTAACTTATTAAAAACACTTTTTGATAAGTAAAAGTAATTTGAGCACTTAAATAAGTTCATAAAAAAAAGTAAAAAAAATTAACTTTTACTTTTAAAAATCACTTCTCACTTTCACTTTTCATTTTTCCCGACTCCCTCCCGACGGTCAAACCTCTCTCTCTCTCCCTCTTCGCAAATATCACTACGCTATTCGCCTTGCTCCTATAGTCTCTGCTTTTCGCGATTCGTCTACCTCCGACCCTCTTTCATCTTACTTTGATGACGATCACTCCGACTTCCACAAGTTTTTCGATTCTTTCCTCGTCCTCTACACCTCCGTTGCCTTGTCTTTCTCTCTTTGTCACCGATGTTGATCCGACATCGGCCTTTGTAGTGACTACGCCTAAGAAATTACAGACCGATGAGCTAACTACGGTACGCCTCTTCCAAGAGAACACGCCTTCTGTTGTCTACACACCAATCTCGATGCCCAGTAAGTAATTTCTCTAATTTATTAATATGATATTTTTGTGAATAATTTTTTTTTTGTGTATTATTGTATGTGTAGTATATGTTTGTATATTTAATGCTATTAACAATTGGAACACAAATAAGTGTTTTTACATCCAAACGTGTTTTTTATAAAATACATTAATTTAAGTACTTTAAATTTTGAGTATCCAAAAAATACTTATTTAATAAAAGTGTTTTTTTTATAAACACTTTTGATAATCATTTATTAAAAAAGTACTTTTTGAATTTCATAAGTCATTCCAAACACACCCTTAATCTCACAAAAGTACTTATGTATTATTAAACACCGAAAATGATAGAATTTAATCATTAAATTAAGTGAGTTGGGTTTAAATTAAATAAAAAATATATATTTTTTAGATGTGCAATTCAGTCTGACTGTGCCATCCAAACAGATCCCAAATTCTAGGGCTAGAGATCTGACGGTCTAGGGTTTTTGCTGTGTTTTCTCAAGCCTTCTGTGAATCGAAACCTCTCCGATGGCTTCTCCTCCGGGACCTTATTCTGGAACCAGCACCCTCGCCTTGGTAATTCTCTCTCTATCTCTCTTCACTTTCCAGTCCGATTGTATAAATATATAAATATATAAATATATATATATATATATATATATATTTGTGTTCGTGTGATATATCATTTGAATTGTTCTGATTTGGGGTTACACTGATCTCGGTGTTTGTTGATGGCAGGCGGCTCGTGTTTCGGCCTTCTCATTGGGACTTGTCTACGGAAGCATCAAATTGAAGTATCTTAAGGTACTATCCCTCTTCCATATTTTCCAATTTCATCAATAATCATAATAAGAAATCCATTTCTTATGCTTTACGTGTTATCTGGAATGAATTTTAACTCTTTTCTCTCGTTATGTTCAATAATGTGTTTAGGATTTAGGGTTCTAACATATCAAATGCTCACTTCGTTACGGATTTCTTCAGTTTGGGAGTAAATCTGTTTGTTTAATTCGTCTTGCCGGGAACCTGTTTGCTTAATTGTTGTACTTGAATAATGAGCTAATTTCTAATTTGAGGTGGACAAGTCAATTTTTGTAAGGGTTGGGCTTTTCGTCCTTCAGATTTTTGTTTTCTGCATGTATGCTTTTCCGATCGTTGGTAAGACACCATAATCTGGTATTGGAGGAGTGTTTTGATTGTTGACCGATTATTTGTGAGTCCATTGTGGTTTGGCCAACAAAAGAATAATACTCTGATCTTCATTGATTGAATTTCTTTGTTTTGTCATTATGCGGCCGAATGTGTAATTTAGTCATGTCCAGACTCTGCTTGTGTTTTTCCCTACAAATGAATAGGAATTCTTTTGGTCTTGCTTCATTTATGCTCTTTTAGAGGTTTCATATTTGATTCTCCAGCCAAATTTTTCGAACTTGGAAAAGTAACATTGGAATTATATATGTAAAACATGTGATAAGGCTCAGGATGAATATAGCATGTGGAAAAAACTTCTTGTTCCTTGAGTATGGTGGCTGTTAGCTGTAGATATCATTTCAATCATTCTCATATTCTGAATTAGTGGATACTTCTTGCTGGATGGTAATTTATAGGACTAGGTATTCTCTTTTGTAGAGCATTAGACTCTCAATAGCATCTTCTTCCCACAGTTATACCTTGCTTGCTAAATTTCTTACAAACTCCAATACAACTTTCCATTCCTTTGGATTATTAAAATTTTATGGATTAGGTAATTGGTTTTCTCTGTTAAATTATGCATCAAAGCACATGCTTTGATACACATGCCATATTAAAGCATTGATGAATGCATATCTGTTGCTTGTTTTTTCTTTTACCAGGCCAAGGCCAATTCTCAAAAGAAAGCTGAAGCCAAGGCACATCATTGAAGGAATTGAAAGGTTTTGTTTTGCTGCCTACGAATAATTCGTCATGATAGAACTATATCACTGTTTCATTTTTGTGTAAAGCATTTGTGACCATGGTTCTCTGCTTGTGACTTTTCAACTTTGTTGAGGATTAATTACATGAGTTAGGCTTTGATCATTGCAATGATGGTTAAATATTTTATGATAGGTTGGATTAGGTGGGGAGTTGAATTCTTATGACTCTATAAGAAAAAATAATTGTTGATCATGTTCAATATTCAAATCTAATTCCATGCTTTCAGCTGAGTGTATGTTCCCACACACACAAAATAGTTTTGAGCTTTTGCCTGCTATTGGAATCTGATTACAGTTTTTGTGATCCAGTTGTTTGAAAAATAAATTGTGTTGAACCCTAAGCCTTGTGGCAACTGAACTTGTTTACGAGAGATGCTCCAATTTCCGGTTGATGTGAGCTCTAGTTGGCTTGTGTACATAGTTAAGCTAGCTGAGCTCTGGGTAAGATGTCTAAGAGATCTTGATGACCTTCTCACATACTTGTACAATATGGAGTGCCTTCCTGGTTATCAATCTGCCCGATCTTATCATTATTCCCGTAGTCTACAAAAATTAAGGGATTTTATTTTATATGATTTGATTTGGTGTACGATTTTTGATGAAAAGTTGTGTGTGCATGTGCGTGAGAAAGATTTGTTTGGTTTTTAATTGGAGATGAATACACTAACTCTGTGTGTGTGTGTGTGTGTGTGTGTAAGACAGAGGGAAAGAGAGAGATAGAGAGTAATTTTGTTCTTACCGTTTTTGAAATTAAAAGACAGTTATTTTGAAACTAAGAGAATCCAGATCCATACACGCATGCACCAGCACGTTTACACTGAAAAATTCACACACGTCAAAAAAAAATAAAATTTAAAGAATGAAGGAACAATAAGGAAATATACTTTATGTTTATAATCAAGAATTTATTTGAGTCGAATCGAGCGACGTGTTGCTGGAGTTTGAACTTGTTTATAAAAAGAACAAACCTAACCAAGTCAAAATTAAGTAAAATTTAATTGGCCTCAATTATTTTACTGGCTTTGCTTTTATCTAGTTTATGCTATAAATACTTTTTCGCTCTCATTGGAAC
>CM042191.1:32434520-32447349 GCA_023539305.1 Ilex asprella
TATCACTTAATCCAATTGATGCTCGTATTTTTTCTATAAATTAAAAATTAATTTAATAAATATAATAAGAAAAAATTTCAGTCACACTCCTAATTTACCATATTTTTAAGAACACTCCCTCTATTATCCAAAACATTACTGATTTAGGTCACTACTTCATAAAATATAATAAAAATTTGACATTTTATTCTTATAATACTACTTAAATGTGTTAATTGTGTCATTTTTTTATTAATTGTGTTTGATCCTAATCTAACCCATTTATTATTCGTGTTAACGTGTTGTGTCATATACGAATTCTTACCAAGAAATTGTCAATCCTAACCCTTAAATTGTGTTTCAATTTTAAATTATGTTTTCGTGTTGTATTAAGAAGTATTAAAAATTGTCACCATCAGTGATTTCAAGTTAAGCAACCCAGATTGTAGTACTAGATAAATATTGACGAAGGTGTTAAATGAGAGATTCAAAATCAAGATCTATGACCTTAACTCGTTAGTTAATTCTCGTAGTAACTAATTTGTTGAAGGATATTTTCACCCAGATTAATGTTATTGGGACTTAATTTACTCATTACCGAATTTATTATAGTCATTGAATTGATTATTATTTACATTAAACATTGAAACTTGATGTTAATCTAATAATTAATTTGGGATGCACTTTTGAGATATAAATTTGGGATACAAAGCATTACTCTTAGATTAATAACTTAGATATAAATTTAGCATTACTCTTCTCCTTATTAATGGTGGTAAGAATATCTTCAATAGATTCTCTTTTAAGGTCCGTTTGGTTAGAAAGAAAAAGATGGTAGAAAGTGAAAGTGATAGAAAGTGAAGTAAAAGAAAAGAAAGTAAAAAAAAATATATTATCTTGTATGTGTTTGATTAGGATGAAAATTTTGTAAGAAAGTTATAAGAAATTTTATGTAATTGTCTGAATTACTCATAATGCTGAGAAGAATAGCGGTGTGCTAAAATAGGGGCAAAGTAATAAACAATGCAAGAGATAAACAAGTTTCACGGGAAAAATTTTTTTTTTGCAAATTTTGTGGGAAGTAAAAAACCATCAAATGTGGGAAAGTTTGATCATGGGAAAAAAAAATTTTTTTCCCGGGAAACTTTCGTTTCCTACTTAACAAACGCCAGAATTTTTTCTTTTTTTTTTCTTTCCCCCTTTTTTCACCATTCTCTTATTAACCAAACAAACCTTTAGGTTGTGTGAGTAATTACGTTGTGATAGACTAGGGGTCTTCTACTCTTCTGTATGTGTTGGGGCCTCTTGATTCATTGGTTAATTTTCCTACCTTCCATATTTCTCAAGTTTTCTCGGTGTATTCCTATCTGGACTTAGACTGCGGTATCGTAAGAAAAAAATTGGCATTGTATCTCTAAAATTTATTATTTTAATGGTACTTTTTTATAATAAAAAAATTATTATTTTTTTGGATAATTTAATATTTTTTTTTGGATATTTTTAACACTATTATAAGTTTCTTTATCACTTTTATGGTGATAATTATTTTTAGCACTTTTTTTGGGTACCATAATAGTGATAAAAGTATATATTGGTGAAATTTTTTTGATTTCTTATTTTATTTCAAATTGTATTTATACAGTCAATGATACCCATATATTCATTTCTTTTAATTTTTATTTCCTATATCTATTTGACTTCTAAATTCTTTTGAATTCAATTCTTAACGGTTTGACTTCTAAATTTTATATTACTTTTATCAATTTTTATTTGTTATACCTATTTGATTTTTAAGTTCTTTTAGACTTTTTTGTTTATCATATCTGATTTGTAAATTGTTTTGAACTCATTTTTTAGTAGTAAGTACACTTGCATATGATTTTCTATATCTATGTCTATATTCTATTATTCTAAAGTCTAATATAGATTATAGTTAATTTTTTGATATACAATAATATCATATTATTACAATACAAACAATATTTGTAATTGAGTAATGCAATCAATTTTTTTTTGACAAAAAAATGTGATAAATTTATATTATAATTAGATGTGTAAATATTCAATAATGATAATTTTACAAAAAAAAATTATTATAAATAAAAGATGTACTTGAGGAGGGATAGATAGATCAATAATTAGGTTTGATAATAAATAAAACAAAAATTAATTAAAATTATCATTCGATTTCATTACACATATAATTTAATTTTTTATAAAAAAATTATTATTTAAATATATTCATGTGCTAGTATAATAAATATCGGTACATTACCGAAATTTTGTCCATATCCAGCATGATTTTTGAATATCTATCTATATAATAAAGTAGCTAGATTTCTTTGTCTCTAGCTTTTCGCGGTTCAGATGTCTTGAAGAAATATTGATCCGATGGTCCTACTATGAAATTTTTTCTCCCCCAATTTTTTTAACAAGACTTTTATTTATTCCACAATTTTAAGACTCCTATCTCTCTTGTAACTCTCTCTCTCTCTCTCATACGACACAGTAATTAAATCGTTAATTATGATTCTAATTAAAAATTATTTTTAGAATTTTCAAATAAATAAATGGACTATAAATATAGATTTTTTGCGTCAAAACGAGTCGAATGACTACAATATATGTCATATTTTGTATTAAAATAAAAATATTATAATATTCGAATGGTATAATAGGCGAATAATATATACGTAATGTGATATATCTATATACTAAGGGAGTTAACATTATTTGTCTTGAGCTTTTCGCAACTCAAATTGTTTTACGATTATTAATCAAACGATTGAAATTCCTCCTCCAAAATTCATTTTACTCGATTATCTGTTCGAAATGATTATGATTAGGATTCGAATTGAGCTAAATTTATTTGATGAGTATAAAGTATATATTTTTCCTTTAATTTAAATTTGCTTGAATTTTACGAGTATTAAAGTTGAAGTTAAATTGAAATTGATTGTAAGAGTAATAAAGAATAACCAAATTAAAAAAAAAAAGTTATGGCATCACAGTGAACGAGAATAAATAAGAATTAGTTTGTAGATTTAAAATAGAAGTGTTAATTGAGTCAAACTTAAATTCAGTTTTTAGTTTGACATAATTGTGATTAAGATTCAAATTTAGCTAAGTTTGACTGTTGAGTATAAAATTTAATTTATTTTTTAAACTTAAAGGGTGGGGTTATTCTCACCCACAAATCTCTATTCTCACTTTATTTAATTACTCATTATCAAATTACTAAGTCTACATTTTATATACCCACCCCATGCTACATACACCTCTTTTAAAAAGAAAAAAAAACAAAATAAGGAAAAATAAGAAAGAAAGAAAGAAGCAAAGCGAGAAGGAAAAAAATCAAGAAGTAATTAAAGGAACAAACGAAACTACAAGACACAAAACCACAAGACACAAAACTGGACATGAAAAAAAATATCAAGCATAAACTCAAAATCGAACAAGAAAAAAAATAACAAACATAGATGCAAAATCTAAACAAGATAAAAAATAATAAATAATTTAAAAGTATACATATATATATATACATATATAAACTCTAAATAAAAAATAATTAAACTTAACAGAGGTATCAAAACATACCAAAAATAATGAAAATTCATACAACAAACAAGAAATCAAACATAGAATTAAATTGAGAAATAATACTAACATGTATCTCATTGAAAAAATTCACATTAAAAAAGTATTTTTGTGAGTGCATGAGATGAAATTGAGAATGAAACTCTAATTATGACAAAATATAATGTGAGCTTACTTATTAAACGGGAGTGTATGTAACATGGGGTGAACTTAGTTATTAATGGAATGAGTATAGAATTGGTGGAGTTAGTAATTTGATAATGATAAATTAAATGAGATGAAAATTGAGATTTGTGGGGGTGAGAATAGTCTTACCAAAACTTAAATTTGATTGAATTTTATGAATATTTAAGTTGAACTCAAATCGGAATTGATTTTAATTTTTCAACAATTTTTTTTTACATTTACAAGAATTCACGTGAAACTTTTGGAAGTTTTCCTCACAAAAGTTATACGAACTCACATAGAAAAATGGTACAGAGATACTGTTAAGAACATTAGGTAAAAACCTGCAGAAAAAAATCATTATATTTTTAAAAAAATTTGAGATAAAATTTATTAAAAATGTTAAAATTGTGGATGTTTGATCAATAAAAATTATATTTTCTCAGATTGTTGAATTAATATGTTGCAGTAGTTGTAGCGTGACTTTCATTATATAAAGGTCAATATATATGTTCTGTATGCAGGTTGAATAATATCAATTTGATTGTTTTATTGTTGAAATTGTATTATACATTATCTTTATTTATGAAAAAATATTTATAATTTTTAAAGAGTAATATAATGCCTTTAGGTTCGGATAATTACTTGTAATTTGATAAAAGTCCTGGTGGGTAGCAGTACAAGATTGGAAGGAGGGCCGAAGATCCCCCATTGAATTGAAACTGGAAAAAGATCGAGTAGATTAGAGTAACTCTACTACTAGTTGTCCACTCCTAGAATTAGAAGGAGAGAGATCACACAGAGAGTAGAATTGCCCATCGTCTATCTCAACTTTTAACTTGTGGGTTTTGGAGATATAGTCGGAAAAGGAGTGGTATCTTCATGTTCACCCTATATATACACCACACCACCAGAATACTCAAAGTGTCCTTTGGAGAGATCCAAGAGAAGAGAACCATGTCAGGCAAAATTCTTTTTCAGTATATTCTGGCTTTGGGGTTACACATCTTTTTTCAAGCACTACTTCAGTCTCGAGTAGTGCATATATATCCAATGCCTTTTACCGATGCAGAGGGCTTGATGGCGATGATGTCCATGCTTTTTTTGGGCTATGTTCTAAGAACTATCACTTTCGCATTATTTTTATTATTTCTAAGAGGCTATGGGGGTGCCAAGATTGAAGAACTCATATCTAAAGCACGTCTCCAATGTGGCTCTGGAATTTTGTATGTTTACATGTGCACTCATGTCTTTGCCTACTTCATTATAAGAGGAAACACACTTCTAGTTGCCGCTCTTTCTGCCATCTCTGTCATCGTTGCATCTGCTTCTAAACTGGCTGCAAATTCCCAAGATTCTGTGGCCATTGCACGTTGGGTAATGGTTCAATCAATCCTCGCTTCCTCTATTCTCATCCTTCACGCCATGTTCGAATCAGCGATCATAATCCTCTCTACTGCCCTTCCTGCTGCAATTTTAGCCATGGTGAGAAGAAATTTATTACATCTTCCATGTTATCTTTAGTTGCTTTTTTTCCTTTCGAAACATGCATGAGAGATGGGATAAAAACTGGGGGGGGGGGGTGCTCAATTCCCTTCTACTTTTATCATAAGATTCAAGAATTCCTTTTAATTAACATAACAAAACCGTTTTCAGGTATTCGTTTTTTTTTTGTTTTGCATGCAATTAATTGTATGCTTGCTGAATTCACATTATAGGTTTTTGATTTTTCGAATTTCTATCTTTATCTTATTTGGTTTGGTTTTGGCTTGTTTTTTCAGCGCATCTCAATAAATAAGACCTGCTTCAAATTAACTCATGAGTAAGCCTTTCTTGCACTATTTTTTTTGCTAAGCCTTTCTTGCACTATTTTTTTTGCTTCTCTTCTTTTCCCATCATGTTTGTTTTTTTGTTTATATATAAGATGTTGTTTTATTCCTGCCAAGGATTTTTTTTTGTTTGGTTCTTTTACCTCTCTTTCTAATTATTATTTTTTATTTTTTATTGCAGAAAAATAGAGTAGCAGAATTACTGGGAAACATTTTTTTTTTTTTTGGTAATAATTGAGTTTTGAGCCAACATTATCGTGGACCTATATTTCTTATAATTCCTTTGGTTGCATTGCACCTAAAGAAGATTTCTTAGTCTACCGGAATTGCATCTCTTTTTATTCAATGTATGTATCTATAAGTTAGTTTTATATATGTTGAGAATCTCTCATTTAATGTTTAGATGTACCTTATTGTTATTAGTGGGTCCTACTTGTAATAAATCTTTTACTCTCCTCGTATCATTATTGTGTAGAAATTACACTTGTATGCCTCTCATCCATTTACATCACCAGACATGCAAATCTATCTCCATCATATAAATATATATATATATATATATATATATGTGAGAGGAATTTCGACGCTACAAGAGAATTTTATTAGTTTTCAAAAGAAATTACACCTAACGAGGAGACGTATGTTTACCTCGATATGCATCTAAATGCATTATGAGTAAAATAAATAAAATGAAAAAGAATGCATGCATGCAATTACATCATAATGCACTTAAAATAAAGAAAAGAAATTAATTAAATTCTTGAAGCTAAAACCGAAGAGGATGGCCTGGAATGATAAGTAGCTTATAAATCTGCTGGCTTGAAATTCTGAGATCTAGTGAGTATCCTTCATTGGACTCCGAGCTGCCTTGAAACTTAATCTGCAAAAAAAACTGCTGATAAAATCCCCAAGCTAAAAATAAGCGAAGTTCAACATGTAGAAGTCTCCTCATTTCATCAGAGTCTGAGCTGCCTGCATGTGATAACTAAGGTTATTTAAAAAACAAACAGAAAAAGAGAGTCCCAGAAAACTCTCAGATTTTGTCTGCTTTTTCCAAGGAAGTTGCAGCTGTTCGCTGATCTGGATAGATAGGAGTCCAGCTGTGCAAAAATACCACAACTGATAGAGAAATCCAGCTGTAGAAGAATACCAACTGCAGAAAGAAACTCAGCTGAAATATTTCAGCTAAAGGAGAATTTGAAAAACAGCTGACTGACGAATTCACAGGCAGCCAAAAGCATCCAGCTGAATACTGACCTAATTCAACATATAAAACATGGAGAGAAACTAATTTGAATATCTGACCTAATTCAATCCAGTTATTGACATGGTTAGGTGTTTCAATATTTAGTTGAATCCAATAATTTGTGACTTTTAATTACGGGTGAATAGTGTCGCACATAGATGAGGATATTTCGATACATGTTAATTATAAGAAATCACGTACTCAAGTAGAAAAGTTGAATCATGATTATTTAGGATTCGAGCCTTGACACCCACATGGGGTTTAGACCTGTATTTAGCATGATGATCTGCCCAGCAAACTATTTCTTGTGTTGAAGTCCGGAAAGAGCATCGACATAGACATAGACTTGGTAAAGAATTTTAAAATGCATAAGACCCAAACCGATCGAAGAGGCACAAACAGAAAACAAAGTAGACTAATAAGGAACTAATGATGGCTGGCAACATTGTTTTCCAATTTATTCATCATGACATAATGATGAGTAAATAAGCAGACATTGCTATATGAAAGGGGTATTAGTAAGTGGGTTGCAATTTTAAATATTAGCATGGCAACACCAAAAAATCATGTTTCAAAGTTTAATGAAAAAGACCTTTCATTTCTAAATAAAAAATACACGGCTGAATGTCCATGATTCTTTCATTCATAAATAATTCCCGAATGTCGTTGTTTTCTATATGTTCGAACACACAGACACACCCATAACCCAAATACCATCAAACTTAGGTAAAACAATAAAGAACCAGAGAAGGAGAAAGACTAACCTGAGTGATCTCTAGAACTAAGAAGCTGCTAAACTTCAACAATCTCGAACTTCCAAGCTTTGTTACATACAAAGAAAATCAATACAGAAAGGCAGACGAAATGTGTGCTTCCAATGGAGAGAGTGAATTAAATTCGATTACTGATATAGGTATTGCAACTTCATATACTAAGACCCATAATGCGTAGAGGTAGAAGGAGCAAGGGTAGCAAGATTTTTGAATTTGATTTGATAAAAGTCTGAAAGAGAAAATGTTGAGGGTAATGGTTACATCGTGTCATCACATTGACAAGTGTAACCGTACAATGGCAAAATAACAAATGGATAAGTGGGTCTCACATGAAATAGTTATTATACGACATGAATAAATAGTTATTTAATTATGTAAAATTTATTTGTCCACTTATTATCTTATTATTAGACGATAAATTATATTATGTTAGGGTGACGATTACTTGTATGTTTACAAGTATAGTCATGTCTTTACCCTATTCATTACGAGAGAAAACATATATCTAGTTACTGCTCTTTCTGTTATATCTACAATTTTTGCATCTGTTTTTAAATTAGCTGCAAATTTCGAAGATTCGGTGACTATTGCGTGTTGGATAGCGGTTCAATCAATGATCACTTCTTTTATTCTCACCCTTGACGGCATGTTGGTCTCAGCAATCATAACCCTTTCTGGTATCAGCAATCACCCTTGACGGCATGCAGCACGTACCAATTTTTATTTTGAAGCCAACTCCTTTTATTTTTTATCTACTGCCTGTCTGCTTGGAACGAGTGAAAATAGGATGGATAAAAAATAGTGAATGAAAAGTAGGATGAAAAATGTAATTTTTTTTTGTTTGGATAGAAAGGAAAAATGGAGGAAAAAGAAAGTAAATCCATGCTCTGCCCACCATTTCTTATCCATCCATTTTGAGCAAAAAGTGGTAGACAAGTGGGTCAAGATGAGTCCCAGAGCTGATTAATTACCATTTACACCGTTTTTTGCATGTTTGTTGAATTCACATTATATATAGTTATTTGATTTTTCTAATTTATCTCGTTTTCATGTGTTTTTTAAGAGTATCTCATCAATAAATAAGACCCGCTTCAAATTAACTTTAACTTATGAGTAAATTTTTCTTGTATTATATTTATTTTTTGCTATTTATTTTATAAAAAAGGGACAAGATTAAAATATTGGAGAGCTATTCTTTGAATTATATCAAAAATTATAATGAAATAAACCTAATATTATAATTCAATGTCATGAGTTTCTGATAAAATAAGTTCAGTTAAGACTCGATTTGAACTCTTTTTTTTTTTTTCTTTCTAACTTGATGTATTAAATTTTGAAATAATTCTTATTTAATGTAAGTCACCTTAAGATGCACAAATACTTAAACACTTAAATAAATGATCAATGTTATTGGGTTTAATACGTTGACTTAATTTGTTGATTTAATGCACAAATTTTAGTGTTAATCTAATAGTTACAATAAAATCATAATTTAGATCAATAAACTATATCATATTTGTAGGTCTCAATAACATTACTCTAAATAAATCACTGTTTTCTCTTTTCATTGATTAGTCCTTCACACATTAATTGTGGTTAGGATATAAATTACTCTTGAAAAGAGGATTATCACTCAAAGAAACAAAAGCGTTACAATGTGATCTACCATGCTATTTTCTATTTGATTTGTTCGTGTGTTTGTTTTATGTCAAAACAATTAGAGCAATGCTACACGGACTTAAAAAGTAGACTTAAAAACTAGACTTGATAATTAACCATTGATTTCACTGTAGGTCCCAGCATTTATTGGAATCTACTATCTATTCAATGGTTATGATTATCAAGTCAATTTTTTAAGTCTAGTTTTTAAGTCTATCTAGCATTACTCAAACAATTAATCAATCAAAAAATATTAAATAGACGAACATAATGCCATAATGTGTAGATTATGTTTGATTTCCATAAATTATCGCTTCTTTTACAAGAATTGTGAGTGCCAGTTGAACATAGCAATCACAACTTATATAATTTTTTAATATGATATCAAAATTAAAAGATGAGGTTGAATTGAATAGTATTGTCATATGATCTGTCTGGTTGTGTGTGTGTTTATGTATGTATTGTTATCATTACATTTTAAAATTCATCACCAAATGTCTAAATAGTTTTTTTTGTAATGAAATCAAATTACAAATAAGTAAAATTTATAAAACGATTTCCACCTTCCCTTCTCTAACCAGTAACCAGGCAGGCGAGTGTCTACTGTCTACTGTCTACTGTCTACTGTCCTGTCCTTGGTGTCAGAACTTGACTACTTGACCAATATACCCTCGAGGTTACTTGCACAAAACGAAACAAAATAAAAAAAAAACTGTCATCACGGTATTTCATCTGAGGTTCATGCTCCCTCACACTTCTCGGTCGCTCGTTCCACTTCCTCTCATCATTCAGCGCTGCACCTCCCAGATCTTCCTAAAATACACATACCCCCATCTACCCACTCCACTCTGCAAAAAAATGAAACAAAGTTAATTGAATCTATTCTGAAATGAAACAAACTAAAACATACTTACCGCGCTAAGGAGAGCAAACAGCCATGGAGGCAGAAGAAACGCATAAATATGGATGGCCGACCGCTTGACCCAAATGGCTTCGAAGAATGCCATGCCAGTCTGAAAGCCAACTTGCCTGACCAGGCGGTCAATCGTATCATCACGGTGAAACACTACCCCAATACTTGCAACAGAGCAGAAATATGAACCCATAGTACCGACATAGTCTAGATTATCCGTGTGCCCTATGAGCCTCCCAACTACAAATAGAGACATCTCCAGCAGATAAGTAATGCTGGGGGATATCAACCTCACCCAGTCCCAATCCCAGACCCATCTAAAATCCCCCCAGTCGACCTCACTAATTCCGACGTAATAATGACACAAACACACACAAGGACAATGAACAAAACCAACACTAACCCTCCAACAGTAGTGGGGATAGATGAAGACCAAAATAGGAGGAAGACGAACAGTGGGAAAGAAAAAAAAGCAATGAAGGAACTGAGAGACCCTACGATTAAGCGGAAACTTGCTACAACTACCTCTGATACAATGGCTTTGAAGTCAGCCATCGTGGACGGAATGGTATTACGATGGACAGGTGAAGGGTAAAAATAAAATAGGGTGGACACTAGGGAAATAGTAGTCTGAGCTCACTTTCAGACCTCACCACTGCTTCACTCTCACTCTCACTCTCGACCTCGCTACTGCACTGTGATTTCTCACTCTCTGCCCCCTGTATCACATTATATAGACGTGTAACGTTCTAGAACCTGCCCCCTCCTGTATTCTAGAACCAGCGCCGGCCCAACTGTAGGACAGCTTTAGGCCCAGAATTTAGAAAGCCCACAATTTTAAGGTAAATATTTGGCCCATTTTAAAATTTTGGGCAAAATCTAGTTTACTCCTTTGTGGTTTAATTGTTTTGCACATCATCCCTTCATATTTCAAAAATCAGCACATAACTTTTTTGTGCTTTTGGACCGAAATGCATAGCTAACACTCTTAACGATAGTGAAAAAAAGACCACCTTGCCCTCCTTAAAATTTGAACAAACTTTGCCACCCCATTTTCTACAACCCCACTGCATCTGCAACTACCGTGCACCACAATCACTAGTCATTGACCATCATCACTAAATCACGACTACTCACAAAACCACCATAAAATTGACAAAGGGTGTCAACTCTAACTCATTGATACGAATCCGACACGAACGAAAATAAAATTGACACGATTATTAAATACGCATAATAAATATTTTATACTAATATTTAATATAATACACTAAATATATATATAATTTCTTTTTGTGGCTCTTGACACGAATAACACGACATTTGAGTCACACAAACACGACACAAATTGACACCCATGACAATCAATAGTTCACATCAATTCACAATTTTCTCTTCAAGATTGTCAACATCTATGTCATGATAGTAAGCTTCAGAGAACAAATAGGAGTTACAATAATCCCAATTTTTGTTTCCCAACATCTGAAGCCAATTTTTACTAGAAATCGAAATTAACCCAAGAATCCAAAAGACAAATTTTCAAAAATTTAGTAACACTTTTTATTGGAAATTTTCAAAAAAAATAGTAGAAAAAAATAGAAGCAAAAAATTCATAGAAATTAAATGAACAACAAAAAAAAAAAAAAAAAAACAGAGGAAACAATTTTATCGGAGATAAACGGTCACCATGCATAGCCACATCAGTTACCTTCACCCAATGCTCAAGTTTTACCTCCGTCAACAAACATAAATCTTGCTCCATCTCAAAAATTGAGTGAGACCTTGTTGAATTAAGGATTGGAAAAAACAAAGGATCCGATGATCATATTTATTATTTGTAATTGCAAACTAATCTCGAAATAGATATTGAAATTAAAACGGAAAGTAGAAGTTTAAATCAATTTTGATTTCGATTTCTTATTTCAAAATTTTCAATGTATAACTAACTCGCTTCACCTTCTTTGTCTCTACTAATTGGGTTCACCAAACTAGTCCTTCTTCGTTGTTTTTTTCGCCGTGATCTGGTCTTCTTCTTCTTCTTCTTCTTCTTCTTCATATTTTTTCTTTGCTGAATTTTTTTGTCACTGCAAATTATTGCACATAGAATATTTTTTTTCGTTGCGACCCACTTCACTGTTGGAAATGATGGGGTTTTGTTTTTTCTTTTATCTTTTTTTGTCTAACAGTAAAATGTAAAAGAAGATAAAAAATGTCTTCTTGAAAGATCACAAGGATATATTTGGATTTTTAGATTCAACTTTGACCCTGACTTAAATTTTTACATCCATATTTGCAAATTTAGCGCGTGTTATATAATTTCTGTCACTTTTGACGGAAATAGAAACGGTTGCACTTTAGTTGAAAAATACAAGGGGGTTATGTGTTGATTTTTGAACCACAAAGAGGTGATATGCAAAACGCCCAAACCACAAAGGTGTAAATTGGATTTTGCCCTAAAATTTTAAATCTATGAAAATTATAGAGAAATTTGAAAGTTGGTTCTCCTTTGCGCACTTATTTAGTTTATTTTAATTTCTATTGTCCAAAATAATCTCAGCAGTTATATTTTATTAAAAAAATTTGAAAACTAATAATTTTTAAATTTTAAAAGTTTGACTAATTTTAATTTTTTTCTATTTCATATCTATCTAAATCCATATCTCTCACT
>CM042191.1:32447449-32461417 GCA_023539305.1 Ilex asprella
AAAATAAAAATATTTCTCTTTCTATTCCACTGCCTAAACCCGCGCTACCATAGGCCTTACTTTTGCCTCCTTTCTTGTCCGACTTACTTCACTCCCACCGTAAACCCAGCCACCAGACCCACCCAAGTATCTCTCTCGACTCTTTGTACACCTCCCCCTCTCTTTCTTATTGCTCTCTTTTTTTCACCATGTGTTTGTTTCATCAAGGCCACCATGTATTTGTTAAATTGCCTTAATGACTAAAAAAGTTTAATTGTTTTACTTTCCTATGTTTTATCACGACACTCAATGTCGTCAAAGAGGAAACCAAAGCCAACGATCGTCACCACGGAAGAGGAAGCCGAAGCCGATAATCTCTGTGAGTAGCTAGAGGCTTACCAAAATGCTGTTGATTTCAGGAATCCTTATGAGACATAGTAGCAACATATAATAAGGTACCTAAGCAATATACACATTCATGGATATCTTCCTTGGGTAATTCATTTACAATTTCGATTGTATTTACTTATAGTATTCATTTTCATACAACAAAATTTACTTGTGTAATATTTTTTTTTGGCCTTTGGAATCTCGTAGAAACTAAAATTATGAAAGCTATCAATATTTGTTTGATGTAAGTTTGATATTTTATCAATTTATGAGTCAGAAAATATTTTTCTTGATATCTTTGTTACTTGTTATTAGGTAGACTTTGTTTTTGGGTGAGTGTTATGTTGATTTCTTAGGATACTCTTAGTTCTAATTGCTAGTATTTAAATTAAATAATTTTGTTGTGGATGATGTACTTTTTGGTACTTTTGATGGATTGTGTTGTTTGATTTTCTGATTGTTATTTGAGTAACTCAGCTTTACTTTAAACTTACTAGGTAAGAGAGCTTGGTGAACAAGCGCGACGACAACAAAGTTTGAGAATTATCCAAGGTGTTAAGTATTTATTTGAGATACGTTTGATATTTTTTCAATTTATGAGTTGAAAAGGTTTTTTCTTGGTATTTTTGTTACTTGCCATTGGATTACCCTAGTGGTGAATTTTGTGTGTATTTGTTTTATTGATTTTTGTGTTTGTCTTTTTATATGTATTGTTTGTTTGTGTTTTACAATCTGTATCAGTGTGTGTTTTGTATTTTTCTTTAATCATTGATTTTGTGTGTGTATGTTTTTATATGTACACCCAATGGTTTTTATTATGTGGCGTATTGTTGTATAATGTCGGTGTATTTTCCTTTTGGTGTACTGTGCTATGTGCTTTTTATATGACACATTGTGTTTTTTTATGTAGATTAATGTGTGTTTTTATTATGTGTATCCCTGTGTACTTCTCTTTTATCAATGTGTATTTTTTGTGTGTATATTTTATGTGTGTTTTTTTGTGTATTAGTATGTTGTGTATTTTTCTTCTATCACTACATCTTTGTAGGCTTGTTTATGTGTACTTTGTGTTTGTGTGCATGTGTTTGTTATTGGATTTTATTCATGTACTTTTAGTGGAGTTAATATTAATAGGAGCATATCTATATCAGAAACTGTAAATTTGAATTTTGAGTTCTCCGGCAAGTAAAATTTGATTTATATGTTCTTTTATATTCATTTGGTAATCAATTTTATATCAACATATGCAAGTTATTTATGTGTATGTCGATAGATATGGAGACTTGTGATTGATGTCGGCAATGGTGAGATGTATGAGCTATGCATCCATGTTTCTAGTAGTGATGTTATTCATTTGTTATGCAATTGTTGATATGAATTTTTTATATTGTGCTTGGTATAATTTTTGTGGTGGTTGCACAGATTGAAAAGAAAGTGGAGACCGAAAGGAGAAAAAAAAATGGGACTGAGAGAAATGATTATTCATATATACCTTGGTATTTAGTTTTGTGTGGTTATTTTATAATAATTTTGTGTTTATTTCCACGTGTTTAGTGTGCTGCATTTTAAGGTGTACCAATGTGTGTTATGCATCTTTTTATCAATTAGTTGTTGCTTGTGTGTTTTGATATGTACATTTCGTCCTTACATTTTTTTACTTTTCGTCGAACTCTAAAATTGTGGTTCGGATTGAGACATCGTCAGTTTGAGCAAATTTGTATGTTCGATCAGAACTTTACCTCTCAGTTAGTTTTTCACGAGAAACAGAGCTAGAACGGGCCGATCATAACACTTGGATTGAATTTCAAGTTTTTAGAACTCTTCAATTTTCATATTTCTAGTTTTTCTTCAAACTTTGAAACCGAGGCTCAACTCGAAACCTCGTTAGTTCGAGCAAGTTTCTATGTTTGAGTAGTGGCTCTCGGTTTATTTTCATGAGAAACAGAGTGAGAACGGGCCGATTAGAACCTTATAACACTTATACCGAATTGCAAGTTTTAAAACTCTTTAAATTTTCACATTTCTAGTTTTTCTGAAACATTTAAACCGAGGGTCGAATTGAGACGCTGTCAGCTTGAGCAAGTTTCTATGTTCGAGTAGTAGCTCTCAATTTATTTTCATGAGAAACAGAGCGACAATGTGTCGATTGAGACCCTTAGATCAAATATCAAGTTTTTAAAACTAAGTATTTACATTTTTAACTTTTCTTCAAACTCTTAAACCAAGGGTCAGATCGAGACACCATTAGTTTGAGAAAGTTTCTATGTCCAAGTAATATTTCTCGGTTTGTTTTCACGATAAATGGAGCGAGAACGGGCCGATCGAAAACTTAGATCACATTTCAAATTTTTAAAATTTGTAAGTTCTTACTTTTCTAGATTTTTGCCAAACTTTCAAACTGAGATTCAGATCAAGACATCATCTGTTCGAGCAAGTTTTTATGTTTGAGTAGTAGCTCTCGATTTATTTTCACGGGAAACGGAGCGAAAACGGACGAATTGGGACCCTTAAAGGAATTCAAGTTTTTAAAATATCTAAGTTCTTACATTTCTAGTTTTTTGTCATATATTCAAACCAAGTTTCATATCAAGCCGCCGTCACCTCGAGCAAGTTTATAGTTCAAGTAGTAGCTCACGGTTTGTTTTTACAGTAAGCAGAGTAAGAACAGACCGATCAAATCAAATTGTCAGTTTTGACCGATCAGAACCTTAGATCAAATTGTCAGTTTTAAAACTAAGTTCTTACACTTCTAGCTTTTCATCAAGCCGAGCTTCAGAGTAAGACGTCGTCAATTTGAGTAAGTTTTTATGTCTGAGTAGTAGCTGTTGGTTAGTATTCACGGTAAACGGAGCTGGAATGAGCCAACCAGGACCCTTAGATTGAATTTCAAGTTTTTAGAATTCTTTAAATTTTAGCATATGTAGTTTTTCGTCAAATTCTCAAATCAAGGTTCAGATTAGTGCTATCTGATTGAGCAAATTTCTATGTTTGAGTAGTATTTCTCGGTTTTTTTTCACGAGAAATGGAGTCAAAATGGTCCAATCAAGACCTTTAGATCGAATCTCAAGTTTTTAAAACTCTTTAAGTATTTACATTTCTAACTTTTTAGATCGGACTCTAAAATAGAGTCTCGGATCGATACATTGTTAGTTTGAGCAAGTTTCTATATTCGAGTAGTAGCTCGTGGTTGGTTTACCTGCGAAACGAAGCTAGAACGGGCTGATTAGGACCCTTAGATCAAATTTCAAGTTTTTAAAACTTTTTAAGTTTTTCAAATTTCTAGTTTTTCGTCAAACTCTCAAACCGAGCCTCAAATGGAGACGCCGTCAACTTCAACAAGTTTCTATGTTCGAGTTGTAGCTCTCGGTTTGTTTCCATGGGAAACAGAGTAAGAACATGTTAATTGGGATCCTTAGATTGAATTTCAAGTTTTTAAAATTTGAGTATTCACGTTTCTAATTTTTTGTCAAACTCTTAAACCGAGGCTTTGATAGAGATGCTACGATACAAAGAGTGAAGGGATATGTTTCAAAGTTTTTTTTCAAACTCAAAACCCATAATAATCTTCTCTAATTTTTTAGGGATATGTTTCAAAGTTTTTGTAAACTTTTGAAATTCGACAACTAAAATTAAGGAATTTTAATTATCTTATTTTAGAAAGCACTAAAATATTTTTTTTTTGAAACATATCCCTAAAAAATTATTAATACATATATACGTTATCAAATTAAAATTTTAATTATTTAATTTTATTACTTTCTAAGATAAAGATAATTAAAATTCTTTAATTTTAGTTGTCAAATTTCAAAAGTTTCTAAAAACTTTGAAATATATCCCTAAGAAAATAAAGATGATTTATTATGGGTTTTGATTTTCCTAAATTTTAGGTTTTTGTGAGATTTTTTTTAGGAAACTTATTTATAATAAAAAGGTATTTAAGTTTTTTTATGTTTTAAGTGGATTTTTTTTACAAAACATTTTTTCTATGTACTTTTTGACAATTAAGTCTAATTTCGTGTGCCTGCTTTCGAAGGTCCTTTTGTGTGTGTGTGGGCTGGGCTATTGTTACTCGACTTTAAAGATATGGATTTGGGTTGAGGTTGAAGTGGGTTGTCTGGGCTCTGGAAGTGTCAGTAAGATGGGGTAGGGTTAATCTATGTTTTGGCCTGGCGTTTGGATTCAAAGCCCTTCTAAGCTGGTTGCGACCAGCTTTTTGACAACAATATCACCAAATCTGTAACAGATGATGACACCACTCGACAAGAAGAAACGATGACGATGAAGGACTACAGCCAGCAAGTTTGGTCAATCTTTTGTTGGGTCACTGGGAAGCAGCTTGATGAACGGTGGTTAACACTTTAGGTTGTCTAGCAGCAGTTGGAAATTGAGAAAGAAACAAACAAAAATTTGGATCCGGGATTGGGCTTTGATACCAATTGATGCAGAAAGAAAGGGGATAACCAATCCTCGCAAGGTTTAGGTTTAGAAACACAAATCTCCGCAGATAATTCTCAAACTAACATTTAACTTTGATCAAAATAATGTGAATACATATTTATTTATAGACCAAGTGTCCAATCATAAATGAATTGCTCTACTACTAAAACTCTATCAACTGATCTACTAATCTTGATTTGATTAAATAATATCTAACTAAAAATTCAAATAAAATCCTAACAAATCTACCAAGTATATTTTCCTTTGGACAAAAAACTTTTAGCCTTTTGCCTAGACTTTCAAATTCAGTCACGTTGGTCCAACCATCCAATAGCTATACCATCACACCGTCTTTTCGAGAAAGTTTTTATATCCAAGTAGTAGTTCTCGATTTGTTTTTATAGGAAATGGAGCAAGAATAGACCGGTCAGACACTTATTTCGAATTTCAAGTTTTAAAAACTCTCAAGTATTCACATTTCTAATTTTATGTCATACTTTCAAACTGAGTCTTAGAACCAGACACTGTCAGTTTGAGCAAGTTTCTATGTTAGAGTAGTAGTTCTTGGTTTGTTTTCAAGGGAAATGGAGTAAGAACGGCCTGATTGGAACCCTAGACAATATCTCTTTGTTCTTCGTGAAATTGACCCCATTTCTTCTCCTTCTTTTTCATCTCCTTTTTTCCTCCTCCTCATTCTCTTTCTTCTTCCTCCTCCTCATTGTCCTCCTTATTCTTCTTTTCCATCTCCTCCTCTTCATCATTCTCTTTCTCCTTTCTCCTTCCTCCTGATTTTCTTCCTTTTCCTTCCTTTACCCCTCTCTTGCTCCTTTTCCCTCCTCCTCCTACTTCTTTTACTTCTTTTTCTTCTTCTCCTATCATTCTCTTTCTTCCCCTGCTTTTCCTTCTCCTCTTCCTTTTTCTCCCTTTTCTTCTTTTTGTGTCTTTGCCTCCTCTTTCTTATTCTTCTCCTTTTCTTTCTCCTCTGTCTTCTGTTCTTCTTCTTCTTTTACTCCTCCTTTATTCTTCCACTTCTTGATAGAGAACGAAAAGGGATTGGATGAGTTTAAATTTAAGAATTGAATTTAATATTTGTTTTAGTATTATTTTATTACTTAAAAAATATTTGTTTGACTAGGAGTATTAATTAGAGTTTGATTAGGGAATTATTATAGAGTTTTAGTAGGATAGAGATTTGCGAGTTTGATAATGAAACTCTTTTAGTATTTTAGTAGGAATGTAGTTTTTATTTTAGTAGGGGACTTGATCTATAAATAATGGTGTAATCCTAACTATTTTGATTAGAGTGAGTAATATAATAAAAAGTAGTTCTCTGTGGAGAATTTATGTGTTTCTTCACCGATTCCTTGCGAGGATGAGGTAAACCCCTTCTCCCCTTTATTCTTTCTTCTTTTCTTTCTATTATCTGATTTCTAGTCCTTCCCCGATCTACATCACTTCTCCTCCTCCGCTTTGTCTTCCTATTTCTTTTCCTCCTCTTTCTTCCTCATCATCATCATCATCATCATCATGCTTTTTCTCCTCTTCTCCTCTTCTTCCTTTTTTTTCTCTTTCCCTTCTCTTGCTCATTTCCTTCAATATCTTGCTCTTTCTCATTCTCCTTCTATGTTGGAGTAGTAGTTCTCGGTTTATTTTCACGAGAAACAGAGCGACACGATTGGGATTCGGGACCCTTGGAGTGAATTTCAAGTTTTTATAACTCCTAAGTATTCACATTTCCAACTTTTTGTCAAACTCGCAAGCCGAGGCTCGAATCGAAACACCATTAGTTTGAGAAAGTTTCTATGTATGAGTAGTAGCCCTTGGTTTGTTCTCATAGTGAACGGAGCAAGCACGGACTAATCGGGACCTTTAGATTGAATTTCAAGTTTTAAAATTTTCAAAGTTCTTACATTTCAAGTTTTTCGTCAAACATTCAAACCGAGGCTGGGATCGAGATGTCTTAACTTCGAGCAAAGTTTAGGTTTTAAAAATTTCTAAGTTCTTATATTTCTAACTTTTCGTCAAACTCTAAAATCGAGCCTGAGGTCGAGACGCTGTCAATTTTACCAAGTTTCTACGTCTGAGTAGTAGCTCTTGGTTAGTTTTCACTGAAAAATGAGCTAGAACGAGTCGATCAAAACCCTTGGATCGAATATCAAGTTTTTAAAACTTATGTTTTCACATTTCTAGTTTTTAGTCAAACTCTCAAACCGAGGCTATAATCAATTCACACTATCAGTTCAAGCAAGTTTCTACGCTTGTATGGTAGCTCTTGGTTTTTTTCATGGGAGCCAGAGCGAGAACGGTAGTTCAAAGCCCTTAGATTGAATTTCAAGTTTTTAAAACTCTCAAGTATTCACATTTCTAACATCTTGTCAAACTCTAAAATCGAGGATCGGATTGAGACATAGTGAGTTAAAACAAGTTTCTATATCGAGTAGTAACTCTCAATTAGTTTATATAGAGTTAGAACGGGCTGATTAAGACCCTTACGTCGAATTTTTAGTTTTTTGTAAAACTCTCAAACTAAGGCTCGGATCGAGATGCCATCAGCTCAAACAAGTTTCCATGTTCGAGTAGTAGGTCTCGATTAGTTTTCATGGGAAACCAAGCCCCTTAGATCGATTTTTTTCAAAATTTTTTTTCTTCTCTTCTTTTCCTTATTTCCCTAATTCTCTGCCTTATCCCTCTCATTCCTTTTGTTCTTCTTCCTATTCCTCCTTTTTCTTCTCCTTTTCCATTTCCTCTTCCTCCTATTTCTCCTCGCTCTTACTTCTCCATCCCTCCTCCTCCCGATCCTTCTCTTTCTCCTCCCTTCTTCCACTCGACTTTCCTGTTTTTCCTTCTCTTTTCCATCTCTTTGTCCTCCTTTCTTCTTCCTCTTCTATTTCTCATTCTCCTCTTTCTATATCTCTTCCTCCTCTTACTTCTTCTTTTTCTTCTCCTTATTCCCCAGCTCTTCCTCTTCCTCCTTATCCTTCTCTTTCTCCCTTTCCTTCATTCTGCTCCTCCTTGTCATTGTCCTCTTTATTCTTCTTTTTCACTTTTTCCTTGTCATTGTCCTCCTTATTCTCCTTCTCCTTCTCCTTCTCCTCTTCCTCATCATCATTCTCTTTGTCCTTCATCCTCTTTCCTCCCAATTTTTCTCCTCCTTCCTTCTTCTTATTCCACTCCTTCACTTTCTTTTTCTTCTACTCTTCTTCCTCTCCCGCAGTGTATTGCCCATGACAAAAGAGTACTTTGTAATATTGATTTACTGCTATTTTTTTTCTCCTTCTCCTTCATTATTCTCTTCTTCTTTCTCCTCCTCATTGTCCTCCTCATTCTCCTTCTCCTCCCGTTTTTCCTTTTTCCCTTCATCTTCTCCTCCCTCCTCCTTCTATCACCTCTTATTACTTTTTTTTCTCCTTTCTTCTTATTCCACTCCTTCACCTTCTGCTACTCCATTTTCTTCTTATTTCTAGTCTTCTCCTTCTTTTTCCTCTGTACTAATGTATGCCCATGGTAAAAGAGTACTTTGTAATATTGATGTAGTGCTATTCTCCTCCTCTTTCTCTTTCTTATTATCCTCTTTATTTTTTTTCTCCTTCTCTCCATTATCCTTTTTCTCCTCCAATTTTCTTCGTTCTCCTCCTCTTTCTCTTCTCTTCCTCCTCCTCCTCCCCCTCCCTCCTTCCTCCTCATACTCCATTTTCTTGTACTTTTTCTTATTCATCTCCACCTTTTTTTTCTACTCCACTTTCTTATTCATATCATTCTCATTCTTCCTGTCCACCAATGTATGCACATGACAAAAGAGTACTTTGTAATATTGACTTAGTTTTATTCTTTTCCTCCTCCTCCCTCTTCTCCTCCTCCTCTTCCCCATGGTTCTCCTATCCTTTATCTTCTCATCCTCTTCATCATCATTCTCTTTTTCCTTGTCTTTCTTTTCGCCTCCAATGTTCAGGTAGTAGCTCGGTTTGTTTTCACGAGAAAAAGAGCAACAATTTATCGATCGGGACCCTTGGATTGAATTTCAAGTTTTTAAAACTATTAGGTACATAGTTATCAAATCGTATATTGGAAGACGTATCATTTTTTAAAAATAGTGTATTGTATTGTGTATCGTAAGATACAGTGCAATTTTAAATAAATAATAATAAAATATATATAATTTTGAAAAAAAATCATACACTCATAAAAATATAGCATTTCATTAATACTCCACCAACTATTCAAGTCATCAACATAGTCTACTAATAATATAATGCAAAGTTCACAACCATAGTTCACTAATTCAAATTTCAAAGTTCAAATACCAAAGAGATTGAACTTTGTAAATAAATTAAAAAATTAACATTAATCAAGATTCAAAAATTTTGCTACAAAAAATAAATAAATTTGACTTGTAAATAAATTATCATCATTTCTTCAATTGCACATGACCACAAGTTTGTTGGAGTACCTAGAGAAGGAAGAAGAATGCAACTTCGATGGAGACTGGGCTTCAATGGAGGCAGCTTAGATGGAAGAACAGAGAGAAGACTGATGTGATCGTCGTGGAAGACCAGCGAACAACGAAGGCAGCGAACAACGAAAGCAGCTTCTATGGAAAAGACAACTTCTGTGATCGTCGTTGTTGGCTGAACAACGAACAGCGAAGGTAGCTTCGATGGAAGAAGGCAGCTTCTGTGATCGTCGTTGTCGACCGAAGAACACTCCCTGGAGTCGAAGATGTTCACTGAACGAAGAAGGAAAAAAGAATTTTTTTTTTTGTAAACCCTAGCCGCTGAAACGACGTCGTTTTCGTGGTTATAGAGAGAAAAAAACCGGTCTGCCTTGCTCAAAACGACGGAGTTCCTTAAAAAAAAAAATCTTAGCACTTATCATTCGTATCGTACCGATACGTATCGTGTATTGGACGATACAACGCAAAAACGATACAGAATTACGATCCGTATCATTTTAGTCCTGTATCGTGACGTATCGTACTATACTAACAACTATGATTAGGTATTTACATTTCTAACTTTTCGTTAAATTCTCAAACTGAGGCTCGGATCGAGACACAGTTTAAGAAAATTTATGTGTTCAAGTAGTAACTCTTGATTTGTTTTCACAGTAAATGGAGCAAGAACGGGGTAATCGGAACCTTAGATTGAGGTTCGAATTTTTAAAATTTCTAAATTCTTACATTTCTAGATTTTTTTCGAACTTTCAAATCGAGATTTTTGTCAAACTTTGGATTCCTTGCAATTCTCTGATTTCCCTAAGAGTCGCCATAAATTTCATTATTTCGAGCGACTTCTCTTATACTCTTCTTCTCTTTTTAATCCTTCTCATTTCTTCTGTTTCTTCTCCTATTCCTCATTTTTCTTCTCCTTTTCCCCCTTGTTCTCTTTCTTTTCCCTCTTTCTTCCTCTCGTTTTTCCTCCTTCTCCTCCTCCCTTTCCCTATCCTTTTCTTTCTCCTCACTCTTTCTTCCTCCTGATTTTTCTTTTTTTCCTTTTCTTCTATTTCTCCTCTTTTTGCATCTCTTCCTCCTTCTTCTTCTTCTTCTTCTTCCTCACCTTTTCCTCCTCCTTCTCCCTTTTCTTTCTTCTGTTCTCCTCCTCCTTTATTTTTATCCTTCTCATTGTCCTCTTTCTTCTTCTTCTCCTTCTCCTTCTCCTTCTCTTCCTCCTCATCATCATTCTCTTTGTCCTCCCTCATTCCTCTCGCTTTTCCTCCTTCTCTAACTCCTCATTATCTTCCTTATTCTTCTCCTCCCTCCTCGTCCCTCCTCCCTCCTTATTTTCCTTTTTCTTATTCCTCTCTTTCACCTTCTTCTTCACTTTCTTATTATTCCTATTATTCTTTCTTTTTCCTGTCCACCAATGTATGCCCATGACAAAATAGTACTTTGTAAATATTAATTTGGTGTTATTCTTCTTTTTCTTCTTCTACTCCTCCCTTTTTTCCTCCCTCCTCAGGATGGATCCCTTTATTCTTCTTCTCTTTCTCTTTCTCCTTCTCCTTCTCTTCTTCATCATAATTCTATTTTTCCTCCTTTTTCCTTTCTCCTTCGATGTTCAAATAGTAGCTCTTAGTTTATTTTCACGAGAAACAAAGCGACAAATTGTTGATCACGACCCTTAGATCGAATTTCAAAATTTTAAAATTATTAGGTATTCACATTTTTAGCTTTCATCAAATTCTCAATCTGAGGCTCTGATCAATACGCGATTAGTTTGAAAAAGTTTCTATGTTTGAGAAACTTTAGATTGAATTGCAAGTTTTTAAAATTTTTAAGTTCTTACATTCCTAGATTTTTGTCAAATTTTCCGTTCCTCACAGTTCACCGATTTCCCTTATAGCCATCATAAATTTCGATCTTTCGAGTGATTTCTCTTCTCCTCTGCTTTTCCTTCCTCCTTGTTTCTCATCCTTCTCCCTCTCATTCCTTATGTTCCTCCTATTCCTCCTTTTTTATTTCATTTTCTTTCTTGTCCCTCCTTTATCTTTCCTCCTGCTTTTCCTCCGACTTCTCCTCATTGTCCTCCTTGTTATTCTTCTCGTCCCTATCTTTCCTTTTCTTCTCGTCCCTATCTTTCCTTTTCTCCTTCTTCTTCCTAATTTCCCCCTTTTTCCCTCTCTTTCCCATTTCCTACTCTGCTACTCCTCCTTCTACATCTCTTCCTCTTATTTCTTCTTCTTATTCTTCTCCATCTTCTCTAACTTTTCCTCATCCTCCTCCATCTCCTTCTTCTTCAGCTTTTCCTCCTCATTGTCCTCCTTATTCTTCTTCTCTTTCTCATTGTCTTTATTCTTCTCCTCATCATCATCATTCTCTTTCTCCACCCTCCTCCTTCCTTCCACCGATTTTCCTCCTCCTCCTTTTCCACCCTTTTTATTCTTCTATCCTCTTCCTACTCTTTTTTCTTCTACTCTTCTTATTCCACTCCTTCACCTTCTTCTTCTACTCCACTTTCTTATTCGTATTCTTCTCCTTCTTCTTCCTCTTCACCAATGTATGTCCATGGCAAAAGAGTACTTTATAATATTGACTTAGTTCTATTCTTCCTCTGTTCTCCTTCATTCTTCTTCTCCTTTTTCTCCTTCTCATTATCCTCCTTATTCTTCTTCTCTTTCTCCTATTCTTCATCATGCTCTTTCTCTTCCATCCTTCTTTCTCCCAATTTTTCTCCTCCTACTTCCTTCTTCCTCCTCATACTCCTCTTTTTTCTTATATTTTTTTTTCTTATTCTTCTCCTTCACCTTCTTCTGCTCCATTTTCTTATTATTTCTATCATTCCCCTTCTTGTTCCTTTTCACCAATGTATGGTCATGGTAAAAGAGTACTTTGTAATATTGACTTAATGTTATTGTTCTTTTTCTTCTTATACTTATCTTCTTCTCTTTCTTCATTCTTTTCCTCCTCATGGTTCCCCTTATTCTTCTCCTCCTCCCCTTCTTTGTCATCATTCTCTTTCTCCTTCCTATTTCTGCCTCTTCTCGCTTCCCTATCTCCTCCTTTTCTTTCTTTTGCTCCTCCTCTTTCCCTTCTCCTTCGATGTTCAAGAAGTAGCTCTTGAACGACAACTTGTTGATCAGGATCCTTAAATTGAATTTCAAGTTTTTAAAACTAATAGGTATTCACATTTCTAACTTTTTGTCAAATTCTCAAATCGTGGCTAGGATTGAGATGCAGTTAATTTGAGAAAGTTTCTATGTTCGACTTGTAGCCCTCAGCTTGTTTTCACAGTAAGCAGAGCAAGAACGGGCCGATCGGAATATCAGATCAAATTTCAAGTTTTTAAAATTTTTAAGTTTTTATATTTCTAGATTTTTGTCAAACTTTTCATTCCTCGCAATTCATCGATTTCCCCGCCATAAATTCAATCTTTTGAGTGACTTCTCTTTCTTCCCAGCTACTACTCCGTCTCCCTCTTATTCCTTTTGTTCCTTCTCCTATTCCTCCTTCCTCTCGTTCTTCCTCCTACTTCTCATTCTCATTGTCCTCCTTATTTTTCTCCTCCCGATTTTTCTCTTTTTCCTTCTCTTTCCCCTCTCCTTCCTCCCTCCTCCTTCGGCCTTCCTCTTTATGCATCTTTTTGTCCTCCTTTCTCTTTCTCCCTTTCCTTCCTTTTGTTCTTCTTCGCCTCCTCTTCCTTCTTTCTTATCCTCCTCCTTCTCACTGTCCTTATTCTTCTCCTTTTCATTGTCCTTTTTATTATTCTCCTCCTCCTTCCCATCATCATTCTCTTTATCCTCCCTTCTTCTTCCTCTCGCTTTTTCTCCATACTACTTCCCCTTCCCATTTTCCTCCTCCTCCCTTCTTCCTCCTACTCATTATTCTCTTTCTCCTTCATCCCTCTTCCTCCTAATTTTCCTCCTCATCTTTCCGTTCTCCTCACTCCTTCCTACTCATACTCCTTTTTCTTATAGTCTTTCTTCTTATTCCTCTACTTCACCTTCTTCTTCTACTCCATTTTCTTATTATTCCTATCATTCTCCTTCTTTTTTCTCTGCACCATTATATGCCTATGACAAAAGAGTACTTTGTAATATTGACTTGGTGTTGTTTTCTTTTTCTTCTACCCCTCCTTCTCTTTCTTCATTCTTTCCCTCCTCATGGTTCACTCCCCCTTATTCTTCTCCTCTTCCTCCTCATCATCATTCTCTTTTTCCTCCCTCCTCCTTCTCCCTCTTCTCGCTTCCTTCCCAACTCTTCCTCCTCCTCTTTCTTTTCTTCTTCGATGTTCGAGTTGCTCTCGGTTTGTTTTCATGAGAAACAAAGGGACAATTTGTTGATTGGGACCTTTAGATCAAATTTTAAGTTTTTAAAACTCTTAGGTATTTGCATTTCTAATTTTTTGCTAAATTCTCAAATTGTGGCTCGGATCGAGGCGTAGTTAGTTTGAGAAAGATTTTATATTCAAGTATTAGCCCTCGATTTATTATCATAGTTAACAGAGCGACCATGAGCCGATTGGAATCTTAGATCGAATTTTAAGTTTTCAAAATTTCTAAGTTCTTACATTTCTAGATTTTTGTCAAACTTTTTTGTTCCTCGCAATTCCCCGATTTTCCTCAAAATTGCCATAAATTTCAATCTTTTGAGCGACTTGTTTTCTCTTCTTCTTTTGCTTATCCCTCTCGTTCCTTTAATTCCTTATCTTATTCCTCCTTTTTCTTCTC
>CM042191.1:32461517-32501669 GCA_023539305.1 Ilex asprella
AGAGAGAGAGAGAGAAGTTTTGAATTTGAATTTTAAATTTATGATGGAGATTTTATTGACATATTTAATTGACATTGAATTAAGAGATAACAATTTTCAAAATAGGAAATTAATTTAACTTACTTTCAAGGAAGAGTATTTTTGAGATAAAAAAAAGTGGACTTAAGTCATTACATATAATTTTAAACATGGACTTAGCTCCTTATAAGTTTCCTTGCAAGACTTATCTCCAAACAAGTACATGTAGGAGGACTCACTTCCAATTTTCACTTTTTTTATCTTTTTCTTTGGCCTGGGCCTGTTGTTTCCTTTCTCTCTCTCTATTTTTTTTCTTTCTTCTTTAGGCGTTGACCCTCTCTCTTCTTTCTTTGTTTTTCTTCTTCTTTTTTGGGCGCCACCTTCTAGGCGCTGGCCCTCTCCTCTTTTTTCTTTTTTTCTTCTTTCCTTTCTGGCTTGTGGGGCATCGCCTCTTCCCTTTCTTTTTTTTTCCTTCTTTTTGGCGCCGCTTCCTAGGCGTTGGTTTTTTTTTTTCTGGCTTGCTAGGCGTCGCCTCTTCACTTTCTCCCTTTTTTTTCTTTCTTTCTTCCCTGGCTTTGGCGTTGGCTGGCCTCCTCCTCCTCCTCCTCCCTTTTTTTTCTTTTTTCTTTTCTTTCTTCCTGGCTTGGGCGTCTCCTTCTTTCTCTCTCTTTTTTTCTTTCTCCCTTTCTTGGTTGGGCACTACTTCTCCTTCTTTTCTTTCTCTTTGGCTTGGGCGTCGCCTCCTGGGCGTCACCTTCTTTCTCTCTCTCTCTCTCTCTTTTTGTTGGTACAAGACACTAGACAAGCTTGAGGGATAGTCATGGAGAGATCATTGAGAATGAGGATGTGACTTAGCTGTCGCAGGGCCATGGGCGGCACCTTTAGGCGAGATAGAAGACTAGGCGAGAACCCTAAATGTCCTGGGCAAGGGCGCCGGTGTGGGAGTACCAAGCGGCGCCAAAGGGGCTGGAGGTGCAATGGGCAGCACCCATGTTGGAGGTGGGAGATGTGACCCCTTTGTTGAGGCGTTGGCGCAAGTTTGCCTAGGCACCACCAAGAGACTGGTAGGGTGCTTTAAGTGACACCATGAGACTGGAACAAGTGTCTTGTACGCCGTTAGGAGGCTGAGCAGGCGTCTTGGGCAGCGCTAGGAGGCCTTGGGCACTACTGTGTTTGTGTTTGGGTGATACCTTGAGTCTTGTTATAAGGGGTGCCTCTTTGGTACTTGGTCACCCATTGACCTTGTCTCTAATTACAGGTGCTCTATTGACAGGGCAATGATGAAGACTCTCTGTGCTTTTAGGCGGTGTCTCCTCTTCTTCGTAAGCGAGTGAGGTTTGATGCCCCTAATGCTTCTCGGACAAGATCTGATTACCTGGTTACATTCCTAGAGATGGGTCCCAATGGTGCCCCTACTATTTTCCCGACTGGGAGTGAGGTTTGATGCCCCTAGTACTTCTCGGTCAAGGTCCGATTGCCAGGCTGCTTCCCGGGAGATGGGTCCCGGTGGTGCCCCCACTCTTTTCTAGACTAGAACTTCTGTGCTAGCCTTTGTACTGCTATAAGAGTTGAGACTCCTGTGTGGTCTTCTAATGGGACTGTAGCTCCACATAACTGTCCTCTTTGACATGACTTTGATCAATGAGGGGCTTTGGACGTCTGTGGCTCCTGGAATATTAGAGAGCCACACACGAGAGCTGTTGAAGAGTAAGTAGGGCTTGGGTGGCAGACACGAGAGGATGCAACAGAGCCATAGGGCTCGGACAACAGACATGAGAGAATGTCACAGAGCAAGTAAGGCTCGGGTGGTAGGCACGAGGAGATGTCACGGAGCAATAAGGCTCGGGCGACAGACACGAGAGAATACTGCCGAGCAAGTAGGTAGAGCTACATATAGCTCAAAAGAAGGTCGTCATGGCGAGGACTCATTCCATTGAGATGGAGATTAGGCGGGCTCTGAGGAGTTGGGTGCATGGTGTTGGTGCCTGGTGAGACCCATCGTCTAGGTGGCATTGAAGGAGGTGCCAATGTGGAGAGGGCGAGGCCGTCATAGAGGCGTCCAAGGTGGAGAGGGCGAGACCCTTTGTCTGGGCAACATGGGAGCATCCAAGGTGAAGAGGGCAAGACCATCGTCGAAGTTGGAGAGGGCGAGGCTGACGCTGAAGGTAGAGAGGGCAAGACCCCTCGTCAAGGCGGTATCAAGAGGAACGCCAAAGGTGGAGAAGGCGAGACCCCTCATCTGGGTGACATCATGAGAGGCACCCAAGGTAGATAGGGCGAGACCATCATAGAGGAAAGGTGGAGAGGGCGAGGCCGGCGTCCAAGGTGGAAAAGGCGAGACCCCTCGTCTGGGCGACATCATGGAAGACACCCAAGGTGGAGAAGGCGAGACCCCTTGTCTGGGCGCCTTTTGACTTTTTATTTACCTTGTTGTTAGGTCGTAGGTTGTTTGAGATGAAAACAAGACAATTAATAATCTTACAAAATTTTATTTTATAAAATAATGAATAACGAAATAAATCAACTAAAATAATAAAAATTAGATAAAATCCTCAGGTGTTCGATGTTCCATAGGTGGGCGAAGGTTTTCTGGTAGAGTTCGAGTCAACTCATTCTCCTGGCACTCAGGAGATTGTCTGAATTTTTTTGAAGGATTGTTGGTATTCTCTGTCATCCTGATCCTGACCAGGTGAAGGGGCTTGCCCTCTGTCAGCAACGTATTGCTTCAATTGGCTATGCTGTATGAGCTCCTCGATCTGTCTCTTAAGCTCATACCAGTCATCAGTGTCATGGCCATGGTCGCTGTGGTAGCAAAAATACCTGATGTGATTTCTACGGTTTGGGGTGGACTTCATTTTTCTAGGCCAGCGGAGTATGGGGTCATCTTGTATCTGAAATAGGATGTGCTCCACTGTGTCATTGAGTGGCATAAAAGGTTGTCAGTTTCTCGGGGGTACGGACCGAGACGGTCCTTGACAAAAACTTTTTCGGTTCTCTTTCTCTTGTTCTTCGCCTCTCATTTGTTTTTGCAATTGTCTTTTTTCTTTTCCCTTCCTTGGGAGGACTCACCTCGACGGTCCTTGGTGACATCCTCAGCATTCATGTACTTTTGTGCCCTTGATAGGAGCTCGGGCATGCTAGAGAGTGGCTTCTTGACGATAGAGAACATGTAACTAAAGGTGCGAAGGCTGGCGATGAAGACGGTTAGGATTACCTTGTCATCAGACTCCTCAATCTGGAGGACCTCCTTGTTAAAATTGGTGAGCTAGTCTCTGAGAATTTCATCCTTATCCTACTTGATGGTGAGCAAGTGGGTCACTGGTCTATAATGTCGGCGTCCCCCAATGAAGTGGGATACGAAAGACCTACTGAATTCTTCAAAAGAGTGGATGGAGGAGGGTCTGATCTTGGAGAACCACTGACAAGCGGACCCCTTCAAGGTAGTAGGGAAAGCCTTACACATAATCTCTTCAGGCACGTTATGGAGTTGCATGAGAGATTTGTAGGTGTCCAAATGGTCGAGGAGATCTTTGGTGTCGTCGAATATCTCCATGGTGGGCATCTTAAACTTTGAAAGCAACGGATAATTAACAATGTCAGCAATAAAAGGCGTATCAGTACGTCTTACCAGGTAGTCCACGATTGCATGCGTATGTGCCTTGATGGCGTTAATGGCAACACCGAGTTGGTTTTGTACCTCTTTAATCTTCTTGTCCCACTGGTTAGGGACATCCTCAGTTAGGTGGTAGTACTGGCTCCCATGGTCACCATAATGACTTTCTACGTTTTCGTTCTCCTGCACAGGTACGTGTGGAGGGGGGTCTCGTGAACTCCTTACGCGCTGAGGAGGGAATGGGTGAGGTGCGCCCTGGTGTGGCCTTGGGGCATTCTGGCGAGGATCCCCATGGTGAGGGGCTGCCTGATGCCCAAAAAAGATAGGTTGTGGCTCCTCTCCTGTTGGAGGGAGTGGGGCTCCTCCCACAAGGGCGACCGGTTGAGGGGTGACCCCTCGTTGGGTGAGCATCAGTTGAATGAGTTACTGGTTCTGTTTTACGAGCGACTGCATAGTCTGTAAGAGCTGTTGTCCAACGACGAGGGTTGCCGTAGCAGACGGCTCTAAAGGTGAGAGGGGAGGTGGAACCTCCTCCTAGTGTACTGGGTTGTCATCTCCCGACTGTTGAGACATCGACCTGGTTGTGATCGCCATGGATCACGACCAGAAACTCAGTCGTTCCCATAGACAGCGCCAAACTGATGTTGCACAAAATTGTCTTCGTGCAAAATCAACAGTCAAGTATGTCAACATGTGTGATTAATAAGTAATTAACAAATAATCAATGACAATTAAGAGTAAAACAGTAAATAATAGATCAACACAAGGATTTATAGTGGTTCGATTCGAATGATCTACGTCCACTTTTTGGAATGGCAGCGGTGGCCTGGGTCTTTTATTAATGAATGGTGGTACTCCGGAGAATTACAATATTTTGAGGGAGAGAGAGAGAGTGATGAGTGCAGGGGGTGTGAATAGGTCTTGGAAGCGTGCCATCATTGTTAAGAGGGTTTACATTATATAGCTGGGGTAAGGCAGTGATGTGAGAGAGAAGACTTCTACTACTTTGATAAGTGTAGTTATCGTAGGAGATCTCTGTGCCTATCCCGATGTTTTCTCCCTCATGCTCCTATTCCTTCGGAGGAGTACTCTCAGCTGGATTTGGACTTGGTCCTTGTCTTGAGTTGTGTGACTTGGACTTGCAATGACATGAAAGGAAGAGGAGGCAAGTGAGGAAAAGTGAGGAGATGAGCCCAACCCTTGGGTGGCGCCCATTGGGCGACGCCTAGGGGCTTGGGTGACCCCCTTGGGCAGCGCCCCTTGGTCCTCCTTGGGCGTTGGCCACTTGACCTTCTTATAGACTCTCTTTAGATGGGTCGATCCAGTTCTGTGGGTTCTAGCGACTTGGACTTTTTCTTAGGTCCTAAACATTCGGGCTGCTCTTGGATTATTTTTTTTGGACTTGGCCCAGTCATATTTGGGCTCGTCAAGTTTGAATGAGACATATGAATGGGGATGAGGAGACATAATATGAAAGAAGTAGAGTCATATTGGAAATAACTTAATTTGAATTGTCGGATCAATAATATTGAATCGATCTGAGCAGCAAAAAGCTCAAGACAAACTAAACTAACTATTTTATTATATAGATATAATAAAGTAGAAAGAGTTTCAAACTCAAACTTATAAAACCGTTCGAATGCCTCTGATCATTTCAAGATTGTTAATCCGATAATCTTAATTGATTCTCAATTTTTTTTTCCTGCCCAAGAATTAGACTAAAGGTATTTTTCCATTTCCAACACTTTTAAGGTAACGGATATTTCATACATTTTTTACAAATTATTTGCCTTTAAGTATTTTTTTTTTATCAATTAGCTCATTATTATCTCTTATTCTCTCTCCTCCTATTTTCTCTTACACTCTCTCCATCGTTTCTCTCTCTCTCTCTCCCTAATGTATATGTTTTTAAATATCTAAATATTATATTTAAAACTTTTAGTATTCCTTACACTTTATCTACCGTTTAAAATATAAAATTTAAATGAAATTAATTTTCCATTATTATCTCTCTCTCTCTCTCCCTCTCCCTATTTTTACACCATAAACAACACAATCCAAAATAAACGTGACATCAAATAGAGATACCAAAGAGTGATATCAAAAACATGATTGCATATAGTGACATTTTGTACATCACCGTTCTCTAAAAAGGTGACAACAAAGTAACATTCCAGTATGACAACATATAGTGATATCTTGTATAACACATTTCTAATAAAGAGTCACAAATAAAGATTGATAGCAAAGAATGACTTCAATTCGTAATATTAGAACTAATACAATCATAAATATAAAATAAAATTCATTGAATTCATAGATATGAATGTTGGAAAGATATGGAAGATAGGGGAGAGATGGATTGAAATTTCTAAATTTTTGAAATTCAAAAAAATTAAGATTTTTGGTTTTAATGGCTTTTTGATTTCTAACATTAATAGATTCTTGGTAATTGATGCTGAACAAGTAGGTGCTACTTTTTTGTTTCCAAAATTAGAAGGACTCTTTGTCTTCTACATTTTCAAGGTATTTTATGTCTTTTTGTTGTAAAATGGACTTTTATCCAAATAGTTTCTAAAAGATGACTTTTATCATATTAAGTACCTATAGATGTACTGGCCTGGCCTAAGGTAAATAGTTGACCCACTTTAAAAATTTAAATTTATGAAAATTATAAGTCTACGGTTCAAATCGGTTGTGAATCGGGCATTTGGTATTATCTCATTTGACTTGGCCGATTCAAATCTGAGTCGAACGGATTCGCACAAAATCATCTCATCCCAGCCTAAAACGATAAAGAAAATGTCAAAGGAAAGGCAAAGTTGATGAAGAACAAGACCCATTAGGCTCGTTTGGTGGATTTATTACGAGGGAACCGATACTGTGATTTTGAACCATCAAAAAAGTGTATCAAAATTGAAGGTCAATCAAAAAAAAAAAATTTAATAATTTTTTGGGCTCATGATCCAACCCATAACAATACAAACCTAAAAATGAGTTTGGCTAATTTAGCATGACCAGCATAACATTTTCTGACACCTTTATTTTGAGAAAAATGACATTGACCCTCATGCGGCGGAGTAAACGTAGTTTGTGCTTCACCCCTTACTCTTAGGCATCAGTTCCTGGCAGAATGGTGGCAGCTAGCATGGTGGGAGTCATTCTCCACTCCAGTATGCGGCACCAAACTGTGGATTATTTAGCAAGGCAACTTACAGGTATTTTACGACTGGATAAGCTTGGGATGCCTAGTATGCGGCACTAATTGGTTAAGATATGTACTAGTTTGTGTAGTTTTTTTTTTCTGGTTTTGTTGATTTGTAAACCTCGGTATTTCTCCGTCACAAGTGGGGGTGATATTATCCATTGCCATATGGGTAATTCAATTGACAGAAGGCTTTCATATTATTAATGGATGGAAGAGGGTAGCTAAGGATTCCTCCCAATTGCCAACAGATTCTGTTGCACATTTATATCTCTCAAGTTATACGTGCACGAAGGCACTTTGATCAGTGAGCATGCACATCACAAGAGCTAATAGGCCAGCCCTTGGTAGCTCAGCTGCAAAATGAAACTGCAGCCTCAAGGTGACTACTTTCCAGTGACACTAGACAATCATCTAAAGGAAAGAGATAACTAATCACAACATAGTATATTTTTTAGAAAATGTCAAGTTGCTCAATTGACAGCAATATATTACAATTGTTTTTTACAAGAAACAACCCAATTGATCTCCAACTGCAAATTTGAAAAGGTAAGTTTTTGAGCCAATGATATCAGGGTGTATTTGTCCTGTGAACTATCTATGTTAATTGGTATTTTTTTTTCTAATTTTGTCAGGCCAATTCAAACTGCAAGTAAGACCAAGGAATTTTTTTTGTCTGCTTGGAATGGTGAGGCCCCCCATAGGGTGATCAAACCCAAACTCTTCTTCAGCCTGGCTCAGCAATTTCTGGAATGAAGGGTGGTTGTGGTTCAAAAAAGATATTGGGACTACAAATCTCCTTTTCTTTATTTTTGACTCGCCAACATAAACAGCAAATTAAAGTGGCCTCTAGGTACATCTGCAGTGTCACAATTGAAGTGTGTGGGTGGTATGTGGCAGTGGGAGGCCTTTTGGAAGAGAACCAAACCAGTAGGATGTGAAATAAAGAGACTGAGTAGTAAGGGAAGTCTGTTTTGCTTTCTAGTTTGTTGAGATGTTGTGGAGTCTGTTCCTATTTTATTGCCTTAAGATGTTGAGTTGTTTTTGAATTTGGTTACCTGTACACATTATAAATTCCAGCTGCTATGAATAAAAAGTAACTTCGGACTAATCAAAAATCTCTTTTGAGTAACAGGAGGCCAGGGTTCCATCAAAGTAACCCGGATAAATTAACCTTCTTTGTTCTTCTTCTATGACATCAAACATAGGAAATGACTCTACCACTACTGTGACCATACCAAAGTGGTATCACAGCCTAGGAATAGACCAGAAAGTGGAACAATTGGAGCACAACGTGGGCTCTCTCGTAACTGGATGACGAGTTGAGTGCTCGTGCATAACAATTAGTAGCACAACCTATTCGTAAGGTAGCGGAAAACTTCCCCACTAATCCCAGAACTAGTGGCGGAAGGCAAGACGGGAATGGAGGAGCGCAATATAGCAACTTTCATCATTCATACACTCCTAAACTAGTAAAGTTGGACTTCCCACGTTTCAATGGTGGAGAAGACCCAACAAGCTGAGTGTGTAGAGCTGAGAAGTTCTTCTAGTTTCATGATACTTCTGAAGCGAAACGAGTTTCCTTGACATCGTTTCATCTGGAGGGAGATGCTTAATTGTTGTATCAACTGCTCAAGCAAGAGATGGATGTGGTCTCTTGGGATGAATTCAAAGAAGGACTTCACTCTCTGTTTGTCCTCGCAATTCTATGATTTCTTTGGCGAGCTCACCAAGCTTCAACAAACAGGATCGGTACGGGAGTATCAAATTTAATTTGAAAAGCTACTCGCTAAAGCAGGTCCCTTTCCACAAGCCTGCCAAGTAAGTTGTTTTGTCAATAGATTAAAAGATAACATCAAGGCCGATGTTCTAGCTAGGAGGCCTATAACCTTATCTTCAGCAATTGACTTAGCTCGAGTGTATGAAGCTCGCAACTTGTCCCAACGTAGAGCTGCGTCCGTTGATGTCAGGGGAGGCATTCCACCAAGTAAGGGCGGGCACCACCATTAATAGGCCTGCACTTCCGGTGAGAAAAATGTCTCTAGAGGAGTTGAAAGAGCGATGCGAGAAGGGATTATGTTATAATTGCAACGAGAAATTACATCTGGATCACTGATGTAAAAAACTTTTTCTCACTGAAGCATGCTGGGAAGAGGAAGATGGTGATGTTATAATGGGGAAGTACCAGAAATTTCATTTCATGCTATTCTATTGCTCGTGCACCCGAAACAATGCAAATCAAAGGTAACGTTGGTCGAGTAGTGGACTCCGGGAGCACTCATAATTTCGTGAATGAAGCATTGGCTAAAAGAGTGGGCCTACAACCAGCTTTGGGAGGTAGATTTGAAGTTGTAGTAGCTTCGGGAGAAAAACTATCCAGTTCATGTAAACGCACTGGTGTGAAGCTATCATTACAAGGCGTTCCCCTTTTTGTGGATTTCTATTTGCTTCCTTTGGAAGGATATTATGTAGTGCTGGGGACACAATGGTTACGGACATTGTGCCCAATTCTTTGGGATTTTTTTCAAGTTACAGATTCAATTTCAAGTCAATGGCAAGGAAGTGACATTACAAGGCTTGTCAGCCTTAAAAAATGAGGTAATGGGGGACCTTAAATTCTATCGGGAGACAAGGAAGAGCAAGTCCTGCATGTGGCTCCAGTTATGGGCAATTGAAGGACTCCACTCACCATCCCATAGAGTATCCAACAACCAGCATGTCCAGCAGCTCATCCTTAAGTTCATGGACAATTTTGAAGTACCTAGGGGCTTGCCACCTCCACGCATGCATGACCACTAAATCCCGTTGATTCCAGGGAGTGGTCCAGTGTGGGTGAAGTCGTATTGCTATCCATATTATCAAAAGCCTGAGATTGAACGATTAGTAGCTGAGATGCTCGATTCTGGAATTGTTCGCCTTAGCAATAGCCCATATTCCTCCCCAGTCATCTTGGTGAAAAAGCATGATGGTCATGGCGACAGTGCATTGACTATTATTCTCTCAACAAAATCACAATCAAATACAAGTTTCCCATCCCAGTGATTGATGAGTTATTGGACGAATTGAATAGTGCAATATTCTTCACTAAGTTAGATTTGCGTTCGGGGTTTCATCAAATCAGGGTGCTCTCAGCAGATGTCTCAAAGACAGCTTTTAGAACTCATCATGGGCATTATGAATTCTTAGTGATGCCATTTGAACTTACTAATGCGCCATCCACTTTCCAAGCATTGCTTAATGAGGTATTTAAGAAAGTTCATACTTGTGTTTTTTGATGATATCTTGATATATAGCAAGTCCTAAGAAGACCATATTCGTCATTTGAAAATCACTTTCTCACTTCTTAAATCGCACAAACTATTTGTAAAGAAAGAAAAATGTCAATTTGCCCAAAAAGAAGTCAAGTATCTGGGCCATGTCATTACAGGAAAAGGAGTGGCTGTAGATCCTGAGCAGATTGCTGTTATGATGGAATGACCCAAACCTAGCACACCCAAAGCCATGCGCGGAATTCTCGGTTTGACGGGATACTACAAAAAAACTCATTAAAGATTATGGGAAAGATTGCAGGGCCATTCAATCGTATGTAAAAAAAAGGAATTCGTTTGCATGAAGTTCTGCCTCGGATGAAGCATTCTTAAAATTAAAGGAAGTTATGTCAAGGGCTCCAGTTCTAGCATTATCTGATTTTGAGAAAAGGTCCATCATCGAATGTGATGCTTCCAAATCAAGTATTGGAGCTGCTCTAATGTAAGAACGACCAATTGCTTTTTACAGCCATGCTTTACAAGGAAAACACTTGCTTCATTCCACTTCTGAGAAGGAAATGTTAGCATTGGTGTTAGCTCCACAAAGATGGCGTCCATACTAAGTTTTTTTTTTTTTTTTTTTTTTTTTGGGGGGGGGGGTCAATTTCTTGTGAGAAATAACCAAAAGAGTCTCAAGTATTTATGGTCTCAAAGAATTACAACAGCAGCTCAACAACGGTGGCTTTATAAATTAATAGGGTTTGATTTTATTATAGTATTAAAAAGGGAAAGAGAATGTGGTAGCTAATATACCGTAAAGGAAGGAAGAAAAAGAAACTGGGGAATTGTATCTCACCAAATTCCAAATTGGGTGGAAGCCATTAAGGAGGTGCATAGCTCCAACCAAAAGATGAATAGTTGATCAAACTTATTGAGGAGGGGGAAGCTGTGGGACCTTCGAAGCTTCAAGATGGAGTAATCTTCTTCAATGAAAGAATTTTCCTCCTTGAAGACTCCCCACTAACCAAGTTGTATAGAGCAAATACATAGCATTGTAACATTTTCATCCATTTAAAATAAAAAGATTTCTGCCAATAACTCTCAGTAAAGAGTAAAGTTCCATAAATAATGGGAGATATAATGTACATTCAGAGGTCAGAGGTAGTTTTCAACTGCTGATTCTGTCCATCTATCAAAGTCAACTGCCTCCTGAGTCTAGCAATATGAGCTTGCACCTGTCACATTCAAATAAACCACCAAAACCTCAATTTCTGGATTTTGCCCTGAGATGGTAACATTTTATCTGTGCTATGACAAATAAATAAAAAAGTTAAAGTAAATACTATGATGCATAGCTATGATCGCAAACTGAAAAGCTCCAGCTCCTTTTTGATGTGGAAATACCAAATCTAGCAAATAAAATGAAACAAAATCCTGCCTATCAGTATTGTGCAGAGCCTGTGAAACTGTTTCTGAAATTCACAGATCCACAAGATATAAACTAGTAGAAACATGTGCCATTTCAGATGAACTGGTTTATTCAAACAGCGTAATAAATTTGCGTCCAAAGTAACTGACTAATGGGTGGGTAGTTAAAAAGAATTTTCAGTTTTGTACTTATTGAAATAGAGAACAAAGTGAAGTGTTGGTTTCAGTATGATATAATTATAAGAAGGAGGCATCAGCAAGATATCCCTGCATGCAAAGCTATTTTAGTTGGGAATCTAATCCTGAGCTTCCATTAAACTCCATCTAATCCAAGGAGTTTAAAAACACCAAACACCTGTTGAACTCTTTCTTGTCCTAATTCAACCCTTAAACCCTTATTCTTTAGCACTACTACCTTAGACAACCTCAAGGCCCAAGATGCTACCAACTTGAGTGACAAACAAACATAATCAGGCCCTAAAAGCCCTCTCTTGCGCTGCGCGCCAAGATTAATTTTGAAACTAAAGCGTGTCCTACAACATTGGATCAACATGGGAGCATAATTGAATCTATGACAGCAATCATAAAAGATTTAAAAAGCACAGAAAGTTCAGAAATATTAGGATCAAACAAGTGGTCACATGAAGGAAAATGAAGTTTTCCATACGAGGAACAAACATAGCTCTACACCACATTTAAGATAGCAGCAAAATTTGCAGCATTTGGAACTGCAAGAATTTCAAGGCAAAGGCTTGGATTCTTGATTGCATCAAAGATGAGTACACCAAAGAACATTTGCAATAAAAAAAGTGGCAGGCCAGAAAGCATGAAGAAAACTGAGAGTGGTGCAACTTTACTTTTTTTTTTTTTGGAAATATGAAAATATAGGTTCGAGTTTAAGAGCAGCTAATTTGTGGAATAATATGCCACCTCAAAGATTAGGTTTGCATCTGGTCTACCCCTCCGCACAAGTCCAATCCTTTGACTTTCTATTTCCACTTCTTATCCTTTTCTTTTGAGGGAGATTCGTTCGTGTTCTTTGTAGCAATGATGAGCTGGCAAGGCTAATGACTAGCCATTTGCCTGGTGAAAATCTATATGTTACTCTTTTTACACAACATTTCATGATTACAGAAGAAATTTATTGTAGGAAAGTAAAGAATACTAAATTTTGCATATAACAAAAGAAAAGGGATTTTAATATTGGGAGGGATGGAGTAAATTTTTCTAGACTTGATTGAGAAAGATAATCTCTTTATACAATTCCCTTTAAGATTCAATGAAGATACAAATCTTCCACCATGGATATTGTATCAATCTTTCCCCCATCATTACAAAAAAATGATATATTAGCACAAAAACCAAACATTAATATCAGAGAGGAAGTAGAGTATACAGATAGGTAGTAGCTTTCCATAAGGACTACTACTTGCATGAGTAGTTCAATGGTTCAGGTACTGCACTCTACAGAACCGTCTAGGTGATTCATATAAGCTTTTCTACATATTTAAGTACAACATACACAACTCACACGATTGCAAGAAAGTATGTACTCAGGTGGAACATAAGTGAATTTTCCAGTATCTAAGTAGAAACAAAAAAGGGTCATATAAAGGGAAAGCATTCTATCCATTCTGACCTGCTGACGAGCTGCAGCAAGCTTTAATAATTCATCTGCCTCGGAGAAATTTGTGAAGTAAGGGGTCAAGGGATTGTCTTTGGTGTCACCTCTCTTCCTTTTATCCACTTCCTCTGTTGGAATCACAGAGACATACAAGGTAATTTAATACCTAAATGAAGAGCAAAATCAATTCATAACACAACCAAAAAGAAAAGCACACCAGGAGCAGGTACACTAAAACCAGCAGGTAGTCTAGGAACGATAACTGCTGGGTGATTCTGCACACGAGCAAAGAAACTTTCTGAAGGCTCGGTAAAAACAATTTCGTCATATGCTTCCACAGTAACAGGTTTCTTAGTGGACATGGTACCAGATTCATCCTCTGGGTACAACTTCAAATGGTGATATCTGTAAACAGTTTAAGCCTGTTAATTGTAAGGGAAATTAAAATAGAGGGAAAAATGTAATTGAATAAACATTTAAATCTTTGGGATACCACACACAAAAAATGCTTTGCATCCTTGAAAAATCAGAGACAGATAACAGGGAAAGCAACTCACAAATGTAATGGCTTATCACAAACATCGCTGTGGAAGTGAAGGGTAATGGCAATTTCAAATTCCCCCCATCCAGACTCCGATAACTCAAAAGGTGGAGACTCCACAACCCTCATGGGATTATTAAAACTCGAATGCAGTTGAAAAACAGCACGATCAATCACTATACTCAGATCCTCATTCGTCGCACTTCGGACATAAACCGTCCATTTGTGTGACTGAAACCTAATCAATAATCAAAGAACTTCAAATGGTCACTTTGTCAAACATGTAACAGACTGTAAATACAGCTTATCAGCTTAAACAATACTCACTCGCTCGCCTTCTTACCAAGCCAAAATGCAACGTTACCGTACACTATCGGAACACTAATTTCAAGCTCTTTGAGTTTCTTACTCAAGTTCTACACAAAACCCATTCACAACATTAAAACCCCTAAACAACAACAAAGTAAGAAATTCAAAGAAATCAACTTTTTTCTCGATTTTTTTTTGGGCATTTATGGGTAGTGTTATTTTAGTGAATTCAACAATGGCTATTGTCAAATTTGAATTTTGGGAAGTGAAAAATTTTACCTTATTCTCATTGTCGTCCGAAGATTTACCCATTTTGGTGCGCTGCGATTTTGGAGTGGGCCCACCAATTTCCAGCTGATCTGGTGCGTGCTTTTTCGTCGATCCACTCTGTGGCATTCTACAAATCGATTCCTCTGAAGATTGATCGAAGTGAATATGAAGAAATTAGGGTCCGTTTGATTGCACACTGCTGAGTAGCAGAGTACGGAGTCGAAGATGGTAAGGGTTGAATAAATATCAGATACGACAAGAACTACAGAATGGTTCACTAGAGACGAATAATAAAGCCAGAGGGGCTATTTCGGTAAGGGTATTTTAGTCAAGTCACACAAAATTATTCTCTATTGATCTCCTGTCAAATTTTCATTGAAGAGTACGATGAGCGCATCAGACTGGAGTATTGCCTTAAATCTTGAATTGGTCCAATAGTATTTGAATAGTCTTCACTAAATTAAGTGAAATTTTTAAATTTTTTGATCAACAAAATTTTTAAATTTAAATTGCATTTCCCACCGTTAAATCTTCGGTTGTGACATCTGTGAGTTTTGCTTTCGCCCCTATGCTTTTATATATTTCTACTTGTCACCCCAACTTTTGGCATATTCACACAAAGTGCCACTTAACTTTTGGCATATTCATACAAAGTCCCACTTAACTTTTGGCATATTCATACAAAGTCCCACTTGATTCATATGCACTCCATATGTAGTACCCACTACTAAAAGACGGATCTAATATATGAGACTCTTGTTATTGTTGGGTCTAAAGAGGGTTAGATATACGTAACTTTTACCGCTATAAGCATTATTCGAACTCGTGATCTTCAAGTCACAAATAGAACAACTTTACCGTTGAGCCAAAACCCACTTTATTTTTATACCTGGGACAACCATGGCCATGACTACATGACAAGTAGGGGAGTAAACTGGAACCCAGTATAATTTTTTAATAGAATTTCCACAAAAAAAGAAAATTAATCCTTGAAAAATAATTACAGCAACTAATATCTTCACCATGGTAACACTTAGCATTAAGGTCAAGAGAATACCCCATGTGAGCTTATTGGTGCTCCCTCTCCTCGGATTGAAACCTTCAGTAGCTTCCCTGTTTATGTTGAATGCATCATTGCAGTAGTTAAACTGTCCTAATTTCACTACACCTGTCTGCTGCTGAGAGTGACAACAGAGTATTATGCACACTTACTGACCAAAACAAAGATACAGTCAAGCGCAGGGAGATGAAGCTCGGGAACAAGCACTCAAACGAGGTGGGGAATCCACGTGAAGCAGAGGCAGCTAGAGATTCCCAAAGACAATAAGACGAAGGCTTGGAAATGAGCCTACTTAAGATGCAGCACTAATAGCCCTGTTAAGGAATCACTTGAAACTTATTCTTGGTTACCTACAGAAAGATAATTTGTGTTGGAGTTGGTTTTATCCTCCATCCATTGAGGACTTAAGTGCCATTTACATGGCATCACTTGAATCATGAATCAGCTGAGTTTCCCAGAGTGTACCTAATCCATAGCTTCATGTTATCAATATAATCGAAACAAGCCAACTTCCCAAACTGCCTGTATCCAATTCAACCATACAACAACTTCACCAAATTTGACTTAGGAAGATGAATAATGGCAGTCAATAAATTTTAAACAAGAGTCCTGTCACATTTATATAGGTCCATAACTTCTGTTTTGTGACGAGACTGCAAAAAAAAAAATGGGTGTAACTGCTACTTGGGGATGCTATCTGAAGCAATGCCCATCACCAAACTCATCAACCGAAAAGTCAGAAGGGAGTATATGTTACTCCCTAGAGAATTGCCCCCGAATTCAACTTGTGACTTCTATCCAACTACATCCAACATCTTTCTGTAGCTCTCTTTCTTTCATCAATTCCCTCAATTGCCCAATCTCATTCCACATACCATACCTTGCATACATATTTGACAGTAAAACACAAATCCCAGCATTCTGAGGATCCAATTCCAATGCTCTTCCAGCGGCCAATTTGCCCAGGTCAACATTTCCACACTCATTGCAAGCACTAAGCAAGGTGCCCCACATGGCAATTGTGCAACCGCCAGTCCCTGTATATGACATCTCATTCATCAGTTTCCATGCCTTGTCCAACTCACCTGCTCTACAAAGCAAATCAACCAGGCAACTATAATGCTCTGGGGTGGGGTATAATCCAAAATCACGAGCCATGGATTCAAAGTACTGAATCCCAAGATTCAGTTGGCCTGTGTGACCACAAGCCGAGATGACGGTCACAAAAGCCACCTCATCTGGTCTAATCCTCTCCATCAGCATCTCTCTGAATAATCCAATCACTTCTATATAGTTCCCATTTCTTCCATATACACCAAGCATTGAAGTCCATAAAACTACATCCCTCTTTGTATCATTTGGTTCAAATCCTGACATACTAAAAACTTGCCTAGCCTTCTCTACCAGTCCACACTTCCCATACATTTCAATTAACAAACTCTGCAGAAACATATCAGATCCCACATCAGGAACTGTACGAATTACATTTGCATGTACCTGCCTACCAAATTCTATTGCAGAGAGCCCAGCACATGCATGTAAAGCTGCTGATAACGTGAAATTATCACACTTCAAATTAATTCCATGCATCTTCCGAACAAGTTCAAGTCCATCAATACACATCTTAGCTTCGGCATAACCCGACAAAAGTGCGTTTGCGCACACGGTATTCTTAACCGGAATTTCATCAAACACCGCTGCTGCAAAATTAACAAGTGATGATTTTGCATATAAATCTATCAAAGCACTGCCCACAAACACACTAGACAACCACCCTGATTTTCCCACAAGGGAATGCAGTTGTTTACCAAACGGAACATTTTGAGTACAAGATGAAGCTGTCAAAGAGCTACACAAAGTGTAGGAGTCTATGGGAACACCATTGAAATGCATGAAAGAAAAGGTCTGGAGAGCAAGAGACGGAAACCCACTTTGACAAAACAAGGAAATGATTGAATTAAAGGGTAATGGGTTTTTGGGATTGAGGCATTTGTAGAAGTTTGTTAAAGTTTGAAGGTTGTTCTTGTGAAGGCATGTGTTGTATGTGATTATGAGTTGGGTCAGAAGGTTAGGGGAGATAAAGAGTAAGCCTGTCCTTAGTAGATGACCATGAAACTTCTTAATGGCGCCAAGGTTCTTTGTTTGAGAGCAGTGGTATAAGAATTGAGTGACAGAGTTAAAGTTTTGCGTATTATGAAAGAGAAATTGGGTGGACATCTAATGGTATAACTAATGCGTTCTAGGTGTTTGATCTGAGCTCAGTTAGAAGTACGCCTTGGTCAAAGGGATAATCTGGCTTTTAAATGCCTGTTATGACAATAGGGAGAATGAGACACAAAAACATCACCGATAATTCTAAATAAATAATAAAAATAAAAATAAAATAATTATTAATTCTCATTCTATATCATAATTTTTATATATATATAAAAAAAAGATGCGTGGGGTTTCGTTAGTACCTGCTTTACTAAATTGCTCATAAATTTTTTCTATACCTTTTGGATGATTGAAACCAAATTCTTCTTCAGCCCAGTGGGAACCAAGGTAAGTTTAAGTATGGTGCAGATGCTTTGTTGCTCAGACAATGGGCCTGTTTGGAGATAGTTGAAAACTTTCAAGTTTTTGTCAGATTCTAAGAGGAAAAGAAATATAGTCAGTTTGGACTCGGATTTATTAGACGCTTTTTTCATCAGTTTTTTTTGGGCAAAAATAGCTTTTATCACGCAGCTGGAAAAACTAACTTTTTTGGAAACACTCCAAACAGTTTTAAGATTTTTTAATGACTTTTTCATTTTACTTTTCAAACCACTGTTTTGCACCCAAAAAAACTAACTCCAAACGGGTCGAATAAGAGTAAAATCTTGAATAGATATGCTAGAATTTGAACTTTCATGTGTGCTTCATTATAGGCTCAAAATATCCCATGGCCAAGAGTAAGAGTTGCCAACAGAGCTTGATTAAGGATAATTTGTTGCAATTAAAACAAAGAGAAAAAAAAAATCTGTCTGTAATCAAAAGAAAGGTAAGAAAATTTACCATAACTAGTCTGCATAATTTTTCATACTTCTATTAAGATGCACTTCTCTGAATAGAAGAAAAAAAAAAGGGATTTATACATGAAACTGTTTTACAAAAATGTGTTTACTACAATCTGCTAATGATCAATCTCATGTTCATTGCAAACGAGAGGTCAGATCAATGAAGAAATCCTCACTGCAGGGAATTGTTAGACCACCCATTGGATGATCAAACCCGAATTCTTCCTCAGCCTGACTTAATAAGTCTTGGAACAAAGGCTGGTTCAGGTATGATACAGGGATGAGAAATCTCTTCTTTTGGCTCTGCCCAACATAAACTGCACAGTACCCCTTTGGGACATCTATGGCTGCTGAGGTTGTACTGCGTGATGCCGATAAAGAGCGTCCAAGAATTTGCTTAGCATTAAGAACACGAGGCATGCGGATGGCCATAATTCTAAAAAGGTATGTTTTTTTCTGAATGAAGAGTGAAAAGATGAAATTTCTCAGACAAGAGAAAGCTGAGATAGTTGAGTTTGTGAGGACTTGTGTTGGTTGTAAGTCTGGTTATGTCTATATATAGATGAGAGGATAAGTGTGATATCCTTTAAGATGTAGCCTGAGTGGTGAGGCGGCATTTGGATGAGGGCCAGTGAAAGACATGAGCACATGAGTCATCACATGGTTTTGCTTTTTCAATCATCTTATGGAGCTTGGAGTGATACCCTGGAATCTATATTTGTTGGAAGGCATGATGCCCTACCACTTCTGGTAATGTACCCTTCAGAGGACCCCCCCCCCCGGCGCCCCGCTTTAAATTACAGAAATAAGGGCCATAAAAAATGGATCAAAACATGAGTTGCTCATTCAACTGTCCCTCATAGACATGGTCGAGAAATACCATGCATGGTTGGGTCCACATTTGTTTTTCGCAATTTGGTTCAAAACATAATTGAGACATCAGGATATGTGTGGCTCCTGCTGATTGTAATGGGTATCCAACAAACAAATTGGGTTGAAGGCTTAATAAGAGTGTCTAATATGCAGATCTCTCAAATGTTCACTGGATAGAGTCTGTTGGGTTGTTCCACATTTGTTAAATTGCTGGTCAAGTAAACATGAAGGTCACCACTACTACCTAAGTTATGATACTAACAAGCAAGTAGGGTTATGATGTTCTATGGTTCTAACAAGATTACCAAACCAGTTACCCTTAAATGAAATGGATACAAAGTAGAAGTTCAATGAGGCATAGAGTCCCAATTAAAAATACTCGGTAATTCCGTGAGTAGTGAAGGGTGTTCTGCACATCATATTAAGATCTGGACATGTATCCACTCTAACCTATAAAACTAATCCTCATCCCACAGAATCTCATAAGGTTTCTATAACTAGCAGAGTGAGCTTTAAGACATATAGTCCACTGAACATTTATACAAAAGTGATGTAATAATATAGTATTCATGGATTCCATATTTATGAACATTTGAACAGATTAAATTTGAGGAACCATAGTTTTAAATAAAAAACATTCATGAAGGGGCTGGAATCTGGATTGTGTATTATACCTAGTAAATAGCCAAACGACTGCAAAATCGGCAAACATCAGTCAAGCATACATTTGTTTGAATACGGGCAATGAGTTTTTCATTCAAACTTGAAACTTGAGACTCGCAGCTGTTGAATCTACTTTTATTCTTTCTCTTTCCTCCCTTAATTCTAAAATAAAAAAGGAAAAAGATGAAAGAGGGAAAGTGGGATTAGTCACAGATATCTGATTGCATCTCTAATCGTCTTTATTCCTATTCCTTCCTATGTTAATAACTAGAATGAAATATGGGGGAATGTCAACACTGCAAGTCACACTCCTGACATTGCTGATAATGTGACATAAAAGCACCAAGCTTGGCATGGTAAATTTTTTTTGCTGAACCAGTATGAGTCCTCTAGTCGACAACTTAGCCTCTGCAATTGCTCAATAACAATTCATTTTGGTGACATAATGTTTATCAGGAGAACTTTATCAAACACTAGTGATGTTTCATTGGGTTTTACGGCAATGCCCACAAAATAGAAAAAATGAATGCGTAAATTGAAATCCAATTTACTGGAACAAGTCTTTCAACAGAATATAATGCTTTTGTCTCTAAAATTGAATAAAATGTGAGAGATTTCCTCGACTTATCTACATTATTTTTTTCTTATATGAGGAACTACATCATTTAGAAGCTCCTCTGTGAAGAGAAAAAGAAGATAATAATACATGAACTGCTTTACAAAATTGTGTTTTACTACAATCTGCTAATGTCCTGTGTCATCTTCCTTGTAAACAAGAAGTGAGATCAAAGAAGACATCCTCACTACAAGGAATTGTGAGACCACCCATTGGATGATCAAACCCGAATTCTTCCTCAGCCTGACTTAACAAGTCTTGGAATGAAGGCTGATTCAGGTATGATACTGGAATTACAAATCGCGTCTTTTGGCTCTGCCCAACATAAACTGCACAATACCCCTTTGGGACATCTATGGGTATTGAAGTTGCACGACTTGATGCCGATAAAGAGCGTCCAAGAATTTGCTTAGCATTAAGGACACGAGGCATACGGATGGCCATGATTCTAAAAGGGTATGTCTTTGTGAAGGAAGAGTGAAAAAAATGAAATTTCTCAAAGGACTTTGTGGAGAACAAGTGAAAGCTGAGACAACAGAGTTTGTGAGGACTTGTGTTGGTTGTAAGTCCAGTTATGCCAATATATAGATGAGTGGATAAGTGTGATATCCTTCAATATGTGGTCTGAGTGGTGAGGAGGCATTTGGATGAGGGCCGGTGAGAGACATCAGCACATGAGTCATCACATGGTTTTGTTTTTAAATCATCTTCTGGAGCGTGGAGTGATACCCTGGATTGTATATTTGTTGGAAGGCATGATGCCCTACCACATCTGCTAAGGTACCTTGCAGAGGCCCCCTGCTTTAAATTACAGAAATAAGGGCCATAAAAAATGGAACCAAACATGAGTTGCTCATTCAACTGTCCCTCAGAGACATGGTCGAGAAGCACCATTCATAATTGGCCCCCCACATTTGTTTTTTGCAATTTGGATCAAAACATATTTGAGATATCAGAAAATGTGTGACGCCTGCTGACTGTAAAAGGTATCCAACAAACAAATTGGGTTGAAGACTTAATAAGAGGGTCTAATATGCAACTGTTCACTGGGCAGAGTGTGTTGGGTTGTTCCACATTAAGATGAAGGTCACCATTACCACCTAAGTTATGATACTAACAAGCAAGTAGGGTTATGATGTTCTATGGTTCTAACAAATTGAAAGAAATTAAAAAGATTACCATGAGGCATAGAGTCCTTATTAAAAATACTCGGTAATTCCGTGAGTAGTGAAGGGTGTTCTGCACATCATATTAAGATCTGGACAAGTATCCACTCGAACCTATAAAACTAGTCCTCATCCCACAGAATCTCATAAGGTTTCTATAACTAGCAGGGTGAGCTTCAAGACGTATAATATAGCCACTAAACATTTATACAAAAGTGATGTATAACAGAATAGTATTCATGAACATTTCAAAAGAACAGATTTAATTTGAGGAACCGTAGTGTTAAATAAAAAACATTCATGAAGGGGCTGGAATCTGGATTGAGTATTACCTAGTAAAGAGCCCAAAAGGCAGCAAAATGGGGAAACATCATTCAAGCATACATTTGTATTCCCGATTACCAAATGACCAGTGCAAATCACTCTCCTGACACTGCTGATATTGTGACCTAAAAGATCCAACATTGGCATGGTAATTTTTTTTCCTTAACCAGTATGAGTACTCTAGTCGACAACTTAGCCTCTGCAATTGCTCAATAACAGTGCATTTGGTGACATAATGTTTATGAGGAGAATAATATCAAACACTGGTGATGTCTCATTGGGTTTTACTGCAATGCCCACGAAATAGAAAAAATGAATGCGGAAATTGAAATAGAATAATTTATGGGAACAAGTCTTTTAACTGAATATAATGCTTTTGTCTCTAAAATCGACTTCTCTACATTTTGTTCTTATATGAGGAACTACATCAGTTAGAAGCTCTTCAGTGAAGAGAAAAAGAAAATAATACATGAATTGCTTTACAAAATTGTGTTTTACTACAATCTGCTAATGTTGTATCTCATATTCATTGCAAACGAGAGCTGATATCAACGAAGAAATCTTCACTGCACGGAATTGTGAGACCACCCATTGGATGATCACACCCGAATTCTTCCTCAGCCTGACTTAACAAGTCTTGGAACAATGGCTGGTTCAGGTATGAGATAGGAATAAAAAAATCGCTTCTTTTGGCTCTGCCCAACATAAACAGCACAGCACCCCTTTGGTACATCTATGGCTGCTGAAGTTGCACGGCTTGATGCCGATAAAGAGCGTCCAAGAATTTGCTTAGCATTAAGAACACGAGGCATACGGATGGCCATGATTCTAAAAGGGTATGTCTTTCTGAAGGAAGAGTGAAAAAAATGAAATTTCTTAAAGGACTTTGTGGAGACAAGTGCGAAAGCTGAGAGAATTGAGTGTATGAGGACTTGTGTTGGTTGTAAGTCCAGTTATGCCTATATATAGATGAGTGGATAAGTGTGATATCCTTCAACATGTAGCGTGAGTGGTGAGGATGCATTAGAATGACGGCCAGTGAGAGACATTAGCACATGAGGGATCACAGGGTTTTGTTTTTCAATCATCATTGGAATTTGTAGGGATACCCTGGAGTGTATTTTGGCTGGAGGACATCATGCCCTACCACTTCTGTAAGGTAGCCTGCAGAGGACCCCCTTGAAATGGAAGAAATAAAAGCGGTAGAGGCTGCCTTTTGATTTCAGCAAAACTAAAATTATGATCCCCCTTTTCAAAAACATAATTATGACAAACCAATTGGGTTGAGGACATAATAAAGGGGTCTAACATGCAGATCTCTCACATACTGGATAAAGTGTGTTGTGTCATTAAATTTGTGGTCAAATAAGCATAAAGACCACCAGTACTACCTTAAGTTATGACACTAACAAGCAAGTAGTGTTGGAGAGTTATCTGCTCATGTGACTATGCTCTTGGCATGTACATGAGAGAAGAAAAGGGCATGAAAATTTTGAACTTTCGGAACAGTAATTGTATGTGCAAAACTTTCAAAAGGGGTCGCTTTGAGGGTTACCTGACTTTATTATCAGTTGGCCAAATTGTAATTAGTCTAGATGACTCTGCAGAATTGGCAAAGTAAGTCAAGAAAGCATTTGCATACTCAATTCCCAAGTGTAGAGCACCCTCTTGAGATCAAGTGAATCAAAAACTCCAAGTTCATTTCGGAACAAGTATAAATCCCCTAGTAGACAACTTAGCCTCTGTGCCCAACAAAAAGTTTGGACGATCAACATGATAATTTTGTATGAGCACATGTTAAATTGCAAGTCTCAAGGTGGAGTAGCAGAGAGGTTCGCTGTGGTTTAAGAGGAGCAAAGGGATATGCTTAAGAAGAGTGATGAGCATAAACAATGAGTGTGAACATAAGATTAGTGTCCGCTGGACATCAGTAATATAGGGGTACAGGTTTGAAGGTCAGACCCAATGTGGTACTCCATTTGTGTATCAATTTGTGGACTATATTTTTCTAGAACCTCAGACTTTCAAACAATTCACCGATGGAGATGCTTTGGTGCTCATACAAGAGAAAGTAACATGACATTTTCTTTTTGCTTAAAGATGTTGGCATTTGGACTTTGCTGTCTGCTCCATTGCAACATTGAAATTCCACGAGGCCAAGAGTTGAGTTGCCAATAGAGCCTGATTAAGAAAAAGTTGATGCCAAGTAAAAGAAAGAGAATGCTGAAATTAAGATAAACTCCCCGAAGACAATTATTTCAACTGAATAATGCTTTTGTCTCTATAATTGAATAAAATGTGGGAGAAATTCACAATACTTCTCTTCACATTTTCTTTACATGGGAAACTACTTCCCTTAGATAGCTCTTCTCTGATGATTAAAAAAAGAGAGAGAGAGAGAGAAAATGTAAACAAAAATGTGTTTTATATAAATCTGCTAATGGGCTATCACATATTCATTGCAAACGAGAAGTGAGATCAACAAAGACATCCTCACTGCAAGGAATGGTGAGAAAGCCCATTGGATGATCACACCCGAATTCTTCCTCAGCCTGGCTTAATAAATGTTGGAACGAAGGCTGGCTCAGGTATGATACAGGAATCACAAACCGTTTCCTTTGGCTCTGCCCAACATAAACTGCCAAATACCCCTTTGGGACATCTATGACTGATGAGGTTGCACGGTTTGTTGTCAAGAAGGATCGTCGAACAATTTGCCTGGCATTAAAAGCACGGTAAATTAGGACTGCGATGAATCTAAAAGGTATGTCTATGTCCTTCTGAAGGAAGAGTGAAAAAATAAAATTTCTTTAAGGACTTGGTGGAACAAGTGAGAGCTGAGACAGTTGAGTTTGTGAGGACTTGTGCTGGTTGTAATCTCAATTGTGCCTATATATAGATGAATGAATAAGTGTGATGTCTTTCAGAATGTAGCCCGTGTGGTGAAGATACATTTGGAAGAGGTCTGGTGAGAGACATAAGCACATGAGGCATCACATGGTTTTGTTTTTAGACATCATGCCCTACCACAGGACCCCTTGAAACTAAAGAAATGTGAGGGTAGTAAAAGGTCCCCCTGATGATTTCAGAAAAGTAAAAGCTGAACCTATTAATCAAATAACTGAAACCATCTTCATCTTATATTTCCTCTAACTATGATCACGGATGATACTTAAATATGTAGGTTGATGCCTACCCATCACAGAAGACTATTTGATACTATGTTGGTTTGATATTTCTGATTTTTTGTTTACTTTTTTTGCCACCTCTGACATTTGTGGAAATCACCGGTGGAGATGCTTGGTGTTCATACAAGGAAAGGGAACATAGCATGACGTTTTTGTTTTACATAAGGATACATGAATTTGAACTTTGATGTCTGCTGTATAATAGCCTCAAAAACCACAAGGCCACCAGTCTAGTTGCCAATAGAGCTTTGAAGGAAACATTGTTGACATTTAAGAGAGAAAAAATGTATGGTGGAATTAAAGGAAAATCCATGTAGGCAAGAATTTCAACTGAATAATGCTTTTGTCTCTACAAGGGGAACTACTTCCCTTAAGAAGCTCTTTCATGAAGAGAAAAAAAAAGGGAAATTTGTTCATGTAACTGCTTTACAAAAACGTGTTTACAACAATCTGCTATTGTGTATCTCATATTCATTGCAAATGAGATGTCAGATCAATGAAGACATCCTCACTGCAAGGAATTGTTAAACCACCCATTGGATGATCAAACCCAAATTCTTCCTCAGCCTGACTTAACAGGTCTTGGAATGAAGGCCGGTTCAGGTATGATACTGGAATTACAAATCGTGTCTTCTGGCTTTGCCCAACATAAACTGCACAATACCCCTTTGGGACATCTATGGGTGCTGAAGTTCCACGACGTGATGCAGATAAAGAGCGTCCAAGAATTTGCTTAGCATTAAGAACACGAGGCATACGGATAGCCATGATTCTAAAAGGGTATGTCTTTCTGAGGCGAGAGTGAAAAAAATGAAATTTCTCAAAGGACTTTGTGGATAACAAGTGAAAGCTGAGAAAATTGAGTTTGTGAGGACTTGTGCTGGTTGTAAGTCCAGTTATGCCTATATATAGATGAGTAGATAAGTGTGATATCCTTCAACATGTAGCCTTAGTGGTGAGGAGGCATTTGGATGAGGGCCAGTGAGAGACATCAGCACATGAGTCATCACATGGTCTTGTTTTTCAATCATCTTATGGAGCTTGGAATGATACCCTGGATTGTATATTTGTTGGAAGGCATGATTCCCTACCACTTCTGGTAAGGCACCCTGCAGAGGACCCCCTTTAAATTACAGAAATAAGGGCCATAGAAGGCCACCTTTTGATTTCTTCAAAATAAAAATTATAATCCCTTGGACGAAAACATGATGGAGGCATCGGCAAATGTGTGGCGCTGGCTTATTGCAATGGGAATTCAACAAAACAATTGGGTTGAAGACTTTACAAGAGGATCTAACATGCAGATCTCTCACATTTTCACTGGACACAGTGTGTAATGTTGTTCCCTACTTGTTAGTTTTGTGGTCAGAAAAACACCAAGGCCACCAGGGCTACCCAAGTTAAGACATTCAAGCAAGTAGGGTTGGAGAAGTGAGCTGCTCATGTGATAATGTTCTTGACATGTACAAGAAATAATTGGGAATGATATGTGCTTGGCTTGATTTTCAGGGATGACAATTTGACTAGAAGCATGTAACCAGCAATAACATATGATCTACTATGGTGTTGGGTTTCCCTCCTTTGTGGGACTCATCAATTTGTTAAATATAGTTTATACTCTTTTGGCAAGAGCAATTATTTCAACCATTATTGACTTAATAAAATATCTCTCCATTATCCTCTCCGAATCAAACAGCATCTCCCTCTCCAATCTCCTCTCTCCCTCTAAACTTTCCAAGAGTTTCTCAGCTGGCATGCATGACTCTTGATATTCTCAAAGGAATCTTGGCAGCCACAAAAAGGCAAATAGCCTTTGTCCTTTCCTTGATTGGGTTGTTGGCAGAAAATCATTTCGGTTTGGCTTGGCAAGGCAGAAAACTCTCTGCAATTTCTTTGGTTCAAGAAGTTCAGTTCTTCTTCTCCATTTTTGGTGCTACAAAATCTGCAAGTTTGTTCTTCAAGTGGGTAACATTTCTTCACTTGATATTTGGGGTTTCTTACAGTTTGTTCTTGGAGATTTGGTCTACTTATTTTGTGAGGTATTTTCCTCTTGTGATTTACACATTGGTGTGTTTGTAAGGCTTATGTCTTTTGGCCACTTTATAAACTCTTTTGGTCATAGTGGAAGAAACTGACCTACCGGTCGTCGTGGACGTACCTCAAGTTATTTGAGGGAACCACGTAAATCTTGTGTGCTTATTTACTTTCTGTCATTTTATTTATATTGCTTCCATTGATTTACACTTGTGGAAAAACCTATTTTTTCCCAACATATGGTTCCAACAAATTGAAAGAGTTACCCTTAAACAAATTGGATACAAAGTTGAAGTACAATGAGGCATAGAGTCCAAATTAAAAAGAGTCGGTAGTTCAGTGAGTGAAGGGTGCTCTACACATTATATTGAGATCTCAAAATTTTCATCTGGATATGCAGTCCACTCTAACCTAGAAAACCAATCCTCATCTCACATAATCTCATAAGGTTTCTACAATACAAGGAGAGTGACATTCTAGTCATTAATTATGATACCAAAAACCTTTGTATGGTAATTTTTTTTGCTGAACCAGTATGAGTCCTCTAGCCGAAAACTTAGCCTCTGCAATAGCTCAATAGCAGTGCATTTGGTGACATAATGTTTATCTGGGAGAACATTATCAAACACTGGTGATGTCTCATTGGGTTTTACCCCAATGCCCACAAAATAGAAAAAATGAATGCGGAAATTGAAATAGAATAATTTATGGGAACAAGTCTTTCAGCTGAATATAATGCTTTTGTCTCTAAAATTGAATAAAATGAGAACGATTGCCTCGACTTCTCTATATTTTATTTCTTATATGAGAAACTACATCACTTAGAAGCTCTTCTGTGGAGAGAAAAAGAAGATAATAATACATGAATTGCTTTACAAAATTGTGTTTTACTACAATCTGCTAATGTCCTGTCTCATCTTCCTTGCAAACAAGAGCTGATATCATAGAAGACATCTTCACTGCAAGGAATTGTACTCAGACTGTGTTCAGCACTTCAGCTTTTCATATTTTTTTCCATTCCATCAATGTCAGTTTAAAAAGTGTATCTCCCAATTCTGTCTAGAGATCATATTTTGTGGACTCAATGTATCATTTCTCTTCAACTTTTTACCCAAAATTCATGGCTCACTGGTTTGGTATTGCATGCTTCTGCTTTACCTATCAGCCCTACAATTAGGCCCATATGTTTTCACAACCACAACATAGGAGTAACAGACCATCATATACTTCGCTTATTTTAAATAGTTAGATTTGTTCTCATAAGAGGCCCTAGTGTTTTCAGTCCCCAAATGGTCTGTTTGATATATATTCCTCTACGTAGTAGTTGCAATAGGCCTCCTCTTTTGGCTCTTTAAGTGGTATGCCACAACAAATGGCTCAAAACGCATTACAACATAACATGCACTGTTATGTAGGTGTTTTTGTTGGGAAGCATAACCATATGATACCTAGTGCCATATGTCCTTGGATGGACCACCTTGCTTCTGTCTCTTCAAGGCTACCTCCTTTTGGATTTTAGGCCATCTGTATATATATATAGGCCTCTTCTCACATTGATCATGCACTTCCAAGCACCAACTCCTCTTCTGTCTTACAAACTTCAAGCCCTCTTCGTTTTCCAGTATTTTTCCAAGAAAATCATTTCATAAATAACATGGGTATCCGATTGCCAGCAGTTTTTCATACCAAGTTGTTCTTCCAGCAGGCTCTTTCTAAAGATGTACCCAAAGGCCACTTTGCTGTTTATGTTGGCGAGTTGGAAACGGAGAAGAAGAGGTTTGTGGTCCCAATATCTTATTTGAAACACCCTTCATTCCAGAACTTGCTAAGCCAGGCTGAAGAAGAGTTTGGGTTTGATCATCCTACGAGTAGCCTCACAATTCCATGCAGAGAAGAAATGTTTCTTGACCTTACTTGCAGTTTGAATTGGTCCTGAGAAATTTAAAGAAGGATATGCTAATTAATATGGCTAGTGTACAGGACACGTCCCCCACTGACATAATTGACTCAAAAAACTTACCTTTTCAAGTTTGCATCTGTAGAATTGGGTTGTTCTTGTAAGATTGATGTAATCTATTACTGTTAATTGAGCAACTTGACATTTTCTCCAAAATCTATTATGTATGTTTCAGTTATTTCTTTTCTTTAGATGATTCTTTAGTGGCCCTGGAAAGTAATTACACTGAGAGGCATCCTTAGCTACAGCTTCCTGCCATATTGCCTTCTTCCATCTACCGATAATACAAATGTCTTCTGTCATTTTAATTACTCAATGCTGTCATGTCTTCCTCAGAATGAAATCCATTAATGGGAATGAATGAAGTTGTAAGCACTTCATTGTGTTATCAAAAAACACCTACAGTTATGAATCACACTCGCCCCCACATGATGTGCACTTCTGGAAAATGACTCTCACCATGCCAGCTGCACCATTCTTCCGGACTCTGATGCCCAACGGGCAATGTGCAAACTATGTATACTCAGACTGCACGAGGGTCAATAGCCCTAGTACCATTTTGTCATGCCAATGTCATTTTTCTAAAAAAAAAAAGTAACAAGGATGTGATCCGTCCAAAACAGAACTTCAAAACTTTATACGATTCAGACTGATTATGATATGCATAATAATTTCGCTGTGATAAAGAGGTCGTGTGTTACCTTTTATAATCTACAAGACTGGTCTTGTGCCTTGAGATTTCACACTTGCATCATGGTGTGAAAAGGAGTTTTGTTGTCCCAATATCTTATTTGAACCACCCTTCAATCCAGAAATTGCTAAGCCAGGCTGTAGAAGAGTTTGGAAATGTTCCTTGATCTTACTTACAGTTTACCTATTATAAACTATAAATGCTTTGCAATCAGACCTAGTGTTCTTGCACTTCAGCTTTTCATCTTTCTTTTCAGTCCTTCAATCTGAATTTTAGAAAAATTATCTTCCACAAATACTATGTGGACTCAATGCATTGCAGAACTTCAACTGTTTTATCCAGTTTATGGCTCACTGGTTTGGTATTCTGTGCTTCTGGGCAACCTATCACTATCAGCCCCCTGGTTGGGCCCAAACTTATATCACCACCATGTCTCATTTGTGTCAATATGTGCCAAGGAACATTATAATATTAGCAATCTTGCTTGTCCAACCTCTTCTCACTTGTGTCCATCTTTGACAACGAAACTTCAACAAATGAGTAACAGAACACCATATGCTTTGGTTAATGACATATTAGTTAGATGTGTTCTCACAAGAGACCCTAGTATTTTCAGTCCACACATATGAACTGTTAGACCTACATTGTAATTGCAGTAGGCCTCCTTTTTTGGCTCTTCAAGTGGTAGGTCTCAACAAACGGCCCCCAAATATATTATAGCCTAAAACACATCGTAATCTCTGTGTTTTTGTTGGGAGGCATAACCATGTGATACCCAATATCCTATATCCTATGTCCTTGTATGGACCACCTTGCTGCAGCCTCTTCAAGACTACCACAATTTCAATTTCAGGCCCCCAAATATCTTTATAGACAGGGGAATCTGTGGACTAGGAGACTCAGATTGGTTCAGAAAAAATTAACATGCTAATCTTGGAGCTATTGTGTCACATTATCAGCAATGTCACGAGGGTGCTCTACACTTTTCCTTTGGGAATTGGGTTAACAGATGAATGTGTTTGCCAATTCTGCACAGTCAACTGGGGCTATTTATCATTTGGCCTAGTGATATTAAAGTCAGGTAACCCCGAATATGCACCCCCTTCATGAATGTTTTTTACATAAATAATGGTTCCTGAAGTTCAACCTTTCCTTGACTTCTTTTATTTTGGAATGTTCATAAATATGAAGTGATTATATTGATCAGGAGGGGTAATTTCATACTTGGACTGAATAACTACTGTTCGATTATGCATGACTATGTATAATCATTAAAAGCGTTGTATCATGTCTTAAAAAACGTCGTCTCAAGATGCTAGAAACAATAGAACGTCATTTGATAATGCTAATTAAATTCTTCTAGTCAACCTGTCAACCCTGAAAACCGAGCCAAGCACATAACATTCGCAATTCTGTCTTGCACATGTTCATTAACATTGTCATATGAGCAGCTAACTTCTCCAACACTACTTGCCTGTTAGTGTCATAACTTTGGTAGTACTGGTGGCCTTTCATGCTTACTTAACCACAAAATTAACAAGTAGTGAACAACACAAGCACCCTCTTATTAAGTCTTGTACTCAATTGGTTTTTTGGACACCCATTACAATCAGAAGGTGCCACACATATGCCGATGTCTCAATTGTGTTTTGATCCTTATTATTTCTTTAATTTCAAGGGGGTCCTCTGAGGGCTACCTTACTAGAAGTGGTAGGGCATGATGATGATGATTGAAAAACAAAACCATGTTATGCCTCATGTGCTTATGTCTCTCACTGGCCCTCATTCAAATACCTCCTCAGTACTCAGGCTTTGAAGGGTATAACACTTATCCATTCACCTATATATAGACATGATTGGGATTACAACCAGCACAAGTCCTCACAAACTCAATTGTCTCAGCTTTCACTTGTTCTCCACAAAGTCCTTTGGGGCAATATTATTTTTTCACTCTTCCTTCAGAAAGATATACCCTTTTAGAATCATGTCAGTCCTTATTTCTCGCATTTTTAATGCCAAGCAGATTGTTCGACGATCTTTCTTGACAGCAAACAACGCAACCTCAGCAGCCATAGATGTCCCAAAGGGGTTTTTGGCAGTTTATGTTGGGCAGAGCCAAATGAAACGATTTGTGATTCCTGTATCATACCTGAACCAGCCTTCATTCCAAGACTTGTTAAGTCAGGCTGAGGAAGAATTCGGCTTTGATCATCCAATGGGTGGTCTCACAATTCCTTGCAAGGAGGATGTCTTTGTTGATCTCACCTCTCGTTTGCAAGGAGTATGAGATAGAACACTAGCAGATTGTAGTAAAACACAGTTTTGTAAAGCAGTTCATGTAAATTTTCTTCTTTTTTGTCCTGGCAGAAGCGCTGCTTAAGGGATGTAGTTCTCTCCATGTAAGAAAAATATGAAGAGAAGTCATGGCCATTTCTCTCACATTTCATTCAATTTTAGAGGCAAAAGCATTATTCAGTTGAAATATTTGCTCCCATAGATTGTATCTCAATTACGACATGTTATTCTCTTTCTTCTAACTTGCATCAACTTTTCCTTAATCATGCTCCATTGGCATCTTGACTCTTGGCTTTGTGGAGTTTTAAGGCTATAATGGAGCAGATAGCGAAGTCCAAATACCGCTATATTTAAGCAAAAAAAATTGAAAAGTAAAAAATTGAAAAAATATCAAAGCAATATGGTATCAAACTTATCCTTTTTCCATTCTCTTTGATAGGTTAGGTATTAATTTTGCATAGTTCAAGAGCCACAAATAGAAGTGACCCTTTTGCGTCTGACCTTCCAAATTCTACCACAACATAACTATGTCCAACGGACACTATGCTCGTGTTCTCACTCGCAATTCCTCCTCATCACTCTTCTTAACCACCTCCCTTTGCTCTTCCTAAACCACAGTGAGCTTCTCAGCTATACGGCCTTGAGACTTGCAATTTAACTAGTTCCCACATGAATACTGTTCGGTTATAGATGAATACCTATAAACATTAATGGCATCATATCATATTTCTTGAATCTGTACAAAGAGACCCTGCTTGAAAAGGTATTAATTTTCCACTAGGCTCGAATAGATACACGTCCAGATGAAATCTTTGAGATCTCAATGTACTGAGCACCCTTCACTAGTGGAAATATTGAGTCGGATACATTTACACCAATTTCATATAGATCAGTGTCTTTTTTGGACTGTCTCATTGTAATTCAATTTTGTATCTACATAATTTAATTTGAAAACTTGGTTCGGTTCAGTAATCTTTTTAATTTGTTTCAAGATGACAGAACCATAGAAGAACATCATAAGTTTTGCTGGTTAATGTTTCTACTCAACTTTTCATCCGTTAAACTGAAGCTAAGCACATATCAATTCCTAGTTCTATGTTGTACCTGTTTGGAACATCATCACATGGTAGTTATTGTCATACCCTACTTGCTTGTTATTGTCATAACTTGGGTAGTACTAGTGGCTACTGGTATTGTCATAACTTGCTTGTTATTGTCATACCTTGGGTAGGCCATCATGCTTATTTGACCACAAAATTAACAAGTAGGAAGCAACACAAGACACTTTGTCCAGTGAACATTTATGAGGTCAGCATATTTGGCCCTCTTATTAAGTCTTCAACCAAATTGGTTTGTTGGATACCCATTTACGATCAGCCGGAGCCCTACATTTGCAGATGTCTCACTTAGAATATGCCGATGTGTCTCAATTATGCTTTGTTCAATATGATAAGAACATTATTTTTTTTCTAAAGTCAAAGGGTGGCCTTCTTATTTTTCTAATTTCAAGGGGGTCCTCTGCAAGCTACCTTACCAGAAGTGGTAGGGTATGATGCCTTCTAACAAATATACACTCCAGGGTATCACTCCAACTTCCAGATGATGATTGAAAAACAAAACCATGTGATGCCTCATGTGCCAATGTCTCTCACTGACCCTCAATTCAAATGCCTCCTCACAACTCAGCTACTTTTTTTGAAGGGTATCACAATTCACACATATTCATTCATCTATATATAGACATGATTGGGTTTACAACCAGCACAAGTCCTCACAAACTCCACTGTCGCGGTTTTCACTTGTTCCACAAAGTCCTCTGAGAACATTCGTTTTTCACTCTTCATTCACAAAGACATACCCTTTTAGAGTCATGGCAGTCCTTATGTCTCGTATTTTTAATGCTAAGCAAATTATTCGACGATCCTTCTTGACAGAAAACCACACAACCATAGCAGCCACAGATGTCCCAAAGGGGTATTTTGCAGTTTATGTTGGGGAGAGCCTAAAGAAGCGATTTGTGATTCCAATATCATATCTGAACCAGCCTTCATTCCAAGTCTTGTTAAGTCAGGCTGAGGAAGAATTCGGGTTTGAGCATCCAATGGGTGGTCTAACAATTCCTTGCAGTGAGGATATCTTTGTTGGCCTCACCTCTCGTTTGCAAGGAATATGAGATAGGACATTAGCAGATTGTAGTGAGACACATTTTTTGTAAAGCAGTTTCATGTACATTTTTTTTGCTTTTTTCCCTTCACAGAAGTACTTCTTAAGGGATGTAGTTCCACATATAAGAACAATATGAAGAAAATTCATCGTAATTTCTCTCCCATTTCATTTCATTTTACAGACAAAACAATTATTCAGTTGAAATACTTGTTCCGAAGAGGTGATAGAAAAGAAAAGTACAAAAATTGAAAAATATCAAAATAGTATGGTATCAAACTAGTCTCTCTTTCCTTCTCTTTGCTGGGTAAGTATTAACTAATGCATGTTCCAAGAATTGCAAATAGAAGCACATTGGGTAGCTGCATAAAGTGACCATTTTGCCTCTGACAACCAAAATTCTACCCCTAAAATACTGATGTCCAACAGACACTACTATCATGTTCTCACTTACAATTTCTCCTCGTCACTCTTCTTAACCAACTCCCTTTGCTCCTATTAAACCACCATGAACTTCTCTACTATGACACATCAAGACCTTGCAATTAACAAGCGCTCATGCGTAAATATCCTGGTGGTCATCCTATTTTTTAGGGGCATTGCAGTAAAACCCAGTAAGGAATCAACAGTAGTTGATTATATTCACATGATAAATACTTGTATCAAAAAATTGCACTCTTAACTTATCAAATAGGGGACTCATAGTAGTTCAGAAAAAAATTAAGTGCTAATATAGGAGCTTTTCTGTCACATTATAAGCAATGTCATGAGGGTGCTCTACACTTTACCTTTTGGAATTGGGTGTACAAATGAATGCTTGGCTGATTTTTGCCAGTTCTGCACAGTCATCGGGGCAATTTGCTATTTAGCCAAGTGATATTAAAGTGGGGTAACCCTTCAACTCTTTCATGGCTTCTTTTCTTCTGAAATGTTCTTGAATATTAAGAAATTTATCTTCCGGGAGGAGTATTTTCTTACATTCACTCCTGAATACTGTTCTATTATGCATCACTATATATAAATATTGAGGGTATGATGATGTCATATATATCTTGAATCTCACAAAGTTTTAAGGCCTCCTTGCATACATCGCCTGCCCAGATGAAAGCTTCGAGATCTCAGTATGATGTGTAGATCACCCTTCACTCACGGACATACTAAGTCAGTCACATTATACCCTGAATTGCATATAGACAAGTTTCTTTTTCGGACTTGTCTAATTTAAGTCCGCTAACTGCTTCAGTAACCTTACTAATTTGTTTCAAGACGTAAGAACCGTTGAACATCATATGTCAAATGGTGGTTACAAGCACATAACACTCCCAATTCTGTCTTGAACATGTTCTGAAAATAATCATATGAGCAGCTAACTTCTCCAACCCTACTGGCTTGTTAATGTTATAACTTAGGTAGCACTGGTGGTCTTCATGCTTACTTTACCACAAAATTAACAATACTTGAATTTAGACTTTGATGTCTGCTCCATTATAGGCTCACAATACCACAAGGCCAACAGTCAGCTTGCCAACATAGATCGATTAAGGAAAAGTAGTTGCCAATTAAAAGAAAGATAAAAGCGTGACTGCTGAAATAAACATTGAACCTATAGGAACTAGTATTTCAACTGAAAATTGCTCGTGTCTGTTTTTGAATGAAAGGTAAGAGAAACTGCCATTAATTCTCTTCATATTTTTCTTACATATGGAGAACCACATCCCCTTAAGAAGCTCTTCTGTAAAGAGAAAAAGAAGAAAAATGTACATGAACTGCTTTACAAAAATGTGTTTTACTACAATCTGATAATGTTCTATTTCATATTCCTTGCAGACGAGAGGTCAGATTGACAAAGACATCCTCTTCGCAAGGAATTGTTAGATCACCCATTGGATGGTCAAGGACGAATTCTTCCTCAGCCCAACTTAACTAGTCATGGAATGAAGGCTGGTTCAGGTTTGATATTGGAATCACAAATCGCTTCTTTAAGCTCAAACCGACATAAACTGCAGCATACCCCTTTGGGAAAGTTGTGACAGCTGAGGTTGCGTGGTTTGCTGTCATGAAGGATAGTCAAACAATTTTCTCAACATGAAGAATACGCAAAATAAGGACTTCCATGATCCTAAAAGGGTATGCCTTTCTGAAGGAATAGTGAAAAACGAAACTTATTACAGAGACATTTTGGAGCAAAATGAAAGTTGAGTTTGTGAGAGCTTGTGTTGGCTGTAATAGATTCATTGCTGGAATGGAAGGAAGTGTGCACTATTTCAAGGGCCGCTTGTTCCATCTCTCCTCATTTATGTCAATTTTTTTTTTCCCTGCACAATGGCAACACTTCACCAAGGATTTGAACCCAGAAACTTTGCTTCTATGGGGGTGGCAGAAAATACGATTCACTGATTGAAGGATTGGTAGTTTCCAGCCTTTGCCTAGGAATTTTACCGAACCGAAGTCTCCAATGTAAATAAATCATACATGCATTTTTCACCTTTTAATATGGCATATAACTTATCAGGAATGTTTTGGCTGGGGAAATGTTGTTGGGTTGGGGGTGGGTGGTTAGAGAAAATGTCTAAAGGGAAGAGAACATTGAAATGGCCAGAGAGGGATAAATGAATGGATCACCAGGTAATCAGACCCTCGAATAGGATGTTAAATATAGAACTAGAATAATGGTAGATTGGATCCTCTTAGCAAATTGGCTTTACACAATTAGAGCATGACAGAAAATATATTGTTGAGTAGCCAATGTGGGTCAATAAATCAATGCATTTGTCAGAATTTCCTCTTTTCAATTAACGTGAAATTTACATCAACTTTACAAGAAACATCAATCTATAATTCAACAATGGCAATGCAAAATTGGAGAGGTTGATGTCCCGTCAGTAGTGTTAGGAGTGTTTGTGTCCTGTTACTCCTATAGTCAACCAGATTGGCATCTTTCTCTTATCTGCTCATGAGCAATACAAACTGGAAGTGAGATCAATGAAGGTTTCTTCTCTGCAAGGGATTGTGAGACCACCCATTGGGTGATCAAACCCGAATTCTTCTTCAACCTGGCCTAGCAAGTTCTGGAATGAAGGATGGTTCAGATAAGATAATGGTATTACAAAGCGATTCTTCTCAGATTCTCCAACATAACAGCCAAATGGCCTTTGGGTACATCCGAAGCTGTCAGAGTCGAAAGAACTCGTCTTAGAATCTGCTTAGCATGAACAACTACTGGCAAGCGGATACCCATGATTTCAATAAACTGCTTTTCTTGTGAAAAAAAAATTAAAATTGTGCAAGTAATTTCTGTCTTGCAGATTGGAAAACAGAAGGCTTTTGCAGTGGGTTGCTAATTTTAGGGAACAAATATATATATAGGAAAAGCTACTTGGCCAAGAGTCTCAAATGGAGTGAGTGGTGAAGAGAATAAAACACTGTGGGCCAATGAAAATAAATGTCATTGGGTATCACATGCCTATGTCTCCCAACAGAAATACTTAGAATACGAAATGTTGTGTGTTGTAGTATATCTGAATCGATTTGTCATGGCCTACCACCTTAATTGATCAAACATTAGAGGCCTACTTCAAATTGTTATGTTGGCAACAAATCAAGGGGGATTGAAGACTGATTGAGAGAGCATATGAAGAATGCATCTCACAAATTCACCAGATAAATGTGGTGTGTCATTTGCGTATTTGTTATTTTTTGTGGTCAAATAAGCACAAAGGCCACCAGTACTACATAATCTAACAAATGGGGTTGGACAAGTTAGCTGTGCATGTGACAGTGTTCTTGACATGCACAAGCAAGAAATTGAAGTAATGTCATGAGCTTTTGGCTTGATTTAGAGGAATGGCAGGTTGGCTTACAGACATGTAACCCAGCATAACATATGATGTTGTCCAATGGTTCTAACATCCTTAACCCAAATTAATAAGATTACTGAACCAATTAGACACTGTTGGACACAAAGATGAAGTGCATTAATGAAACATTTGACTCCCCAAAAGACTATCTGGCAAAGCCAAACCGCAGAAATGTCTTAGGTCAGTCCCCTCTACTCGATAAAAACAGGACATCTATTGCTGTTGAGGTTGAAGATCATCGAACAATTTGCTCAGTAGTAGAATATGAGAAATAAGGACTGCTGTGATTGTAAAAGGGGTATGTCTTAATGAAGTAAGTAAAAAAAATGAAATTTCCCAAAAGACTAATAGAAGTGAAAACTGAAAGACACTAGAGTGTGTGAGGACTTGTGTTGGTTGTAAATCCCAGTTATTTGTATACATAGATGAATATATAAGTCTGGAATTCTTGAAATGTAGGTTGAGTCCTGAAGAGGCATTTGGATAGGGGCTAGTAAGAAGCATTACGACGCGAGGGATAACATGGTTTTGTCTTCCATAACTATGAATTATGCAGACTGATAGACCACAGTGCATAAACATCAAGCCTTACCACTCATTGGCAAATTAGCCCAAGGAGAAACCCCTTCAATGAACATTATGAAGTTAAAGGCATGTATTTAAGTAAAGCCAATGCTGATCCTGCGGATTGTTCTCGTCTGGATAGGAGTATTGTTTGATTCATAAAGGATAGGACATGACAAAATGGTACCAGAGTTATTGACCCTTGTGGGGCGAGTCTACATAGTAATTGCACCATTATCTGACAGAAGGTTGGTCTAAGAAGATAATGGCAAGCATGCTCGGAGCAATCCTCCAGAATGACTCGTGTATTCTTGATGATTATTTTTCTTAATTATTGAAAAGAGTGAGTTAATAGGAAAGAAATCTTGGGAATAAATAAGCAGTTCACCAGGTGACAAACAACCAACTCAAAATGACAGAAGACTTTAGTATTACTTGTAGGTGGAAGAAGTCACCGTGGCAGGAAGCTGTAATTGAAGACGAATATGAACTGCAACCTCAATGTAACTACTTTCCATGGCCACTAGAGAATCGTCAAGAGAAATAAATAACTAGTAGAAACACAACTGATTTGGAGAAAATGTCAAGTTGCTCACTTGACAGTAATGGATTACATTGGTTATACAAGAAACAATCCAATTCTCCATATACAAAACAAAAGATGTACCTTTTTTTTTTGAGTCAATGATGTCAGGGTGGATGTGTCCTATGAACTAGCTATATTAATTGGCATCTTTCTCTTATTTGCTCAGGACCAACTCAAACTGCAAGTAAGATCAAAGAACATTTCTTCTCTGCATGGTATGGTGAGACTAAGACCCCCATAGGATGGCCAATGTAATACCCCAATACAGGTATGTGTTTGGATTTTTTTTGTTATATAAATAGATAGAAAGAGAGGAAGTTGTCTAAAATAAAATAAAATAAAATTAGTTGTACGCTAATATGTTATGATTAAAATTATAATTATAAGAAATTAGAGGGGCTTAAGTGGCATTAAAAGAGAATAACTATTATGTCTATTAAGTAAATGACATGCCCTAGGTTGCCTTAGTTTTGTTGGGCTTGAAGAGAAAAGAGTGGGTGGCGGCAGAAAGAGAGAAAGAAAGAGAAAGAAAGAGAGAGGGGGAAAGAAAGAGAAGAAACAAAACAAAAGAAGAAGGTGAAATCCATTAAAGGTATGAATTGATTATTTATCTTATGGGTTTATATCTTTATTTAATTCAATGGTGTAGGGTTGATAATATTGGGATATATATATGTGTATATATATATATATATATATAATGGTGAAGAATGGTGAGAAATGTATAAATGAGTTTGATTTGAAGTTGTTAATTTAAGTATTTTGAGACCTAATATAGTTGTTGTTGTTTGAGGCCTTTAAGGAAGTTATTTAATGTCTTA
>CM042191.1:32501679-32512624 GCA_023539305.1 Ilex asprella
GGCCGGTCCGCCGCCCACCCTATGTGATCCGGGGTGGGGGTGTGACAGCCAAACCCAAACTCTTCTTCTGCCTGGCTGATGGGAATCGGGTAGGAATTGGATAGATATTATAGATTAGTTATGAGAGTTATGTAGATACTTTTAATATTTATATTTTAAGTAATTTATTTTAACTTTTGAGGTTTAACTTGTCATTATTTATTTGTTTTAGGTTTTTAGTTTCCCTGTATAAAAGGGATGCATGTAAGGGTTTTATTTAGATTATATTTTGATTATTATTAAATACTAATATTGCTTCCTTCTCAAATTCTTTCTCTTTTCTCATCCTTTTTTCTTCTCTTCTCATCCCTAATTCTTGTCTTCCTAGTCTACATCAATTTGGTATCAGGGCTAATACGATCTACATCAATTTGGTATTAGAGTAAATACGATCAACATCACTGGCTTAGCAAGTTCTGGAATGAAGAGTTTTTCAAATAAGATATTGGTACCACAAACCTCTTCTTCTTCGTTTCTTACTCGCCAACATAAATAGCAAAGTGGCCTTTGGGTACATCTTTAGAAATAAACCGTAGGAAGAACATCTTGGCCTGAAAAACTCCTCACAGTCAGATACCCATGTTTTTAATGAACTGTTTTTCTTGGAAAACTACTGGCAAACGAAGATGACATTGAAGTTCGTAAAACAGAAGAAGCATTGGTGCTTGGAAGTTCATGAACAATGTTAGAAGAGGCCTATATATTTATACAGACAAATGGAGGTAGCCTTGAAAAGACTGATGGTAGCCATCCTCTACTTTTTTCAGGACCAATTCAAACTGCAAGTAAGATCAAGGAACATTTCTTCTCTGCATGGTATGGTGAGACCTCCCGTAGGATGATCAAACCCAAACTCTTCTTCAGCCTGGCTGAGCAAGTTCTGGAATGAAGGGTGATTCAAAAAAGATAAGGGGACTACATATCTTTTTTTCTCCATTTCGCCTACATAAACAGCAAAGTGGCCTCTGGGCACATCGGAAGACTTTAAAGTTGAAAGTACCCTCTGGAAGAATATCTTGGCATGAAAAACTCTTGGCAGTTGGAAAACCATGATCTTTATGACCTGTTTTTGCTTGGAAAAGTACTAGAAAATAATGATCACTTGGAGCTTGTAAAAGAAAATAAGCTTTGGTGCTTGTAAGTGCATGATCAATGTTAAGAAAGACCTATATATATACAGATGGCCTAAAATCCAAATGGAGGTAGTTACTAGAGCAAGATGGTACATCCTAGGACATATGATACTAGGTATCTCTCTTGGTTATGCCTCCCAACAGAAGTACTTAGATTATGATGTGTTTTATGCTTATATATATATGGGGTCATTTGTGGTGGCCGGCCTCTTAAAGAGCCAAAAGAGGAGGCCTCATGCAATTACTATGTGGAGGAACCTTTGTCAAACAGACAATTTGTGGACAGAAAACACTAGAGTATCTTATGAGAACAAATCTAGTTATAATTTCATTAAGCAAATCCTATGGTGCTCTGTTACTCCTTTTTTTGGAAGTTTCTTTATCAGATGTCGACACAAACAATAATTCGTTAGACAATGTTCCTTGGCACATATTGACACAAGCGATGAGTGGTGATGACAACTACTATGCAGCAAATCAATTGTGATTGAAGACTGAATATGACAATCTGATATGCAGAACACATGTCACATATTATGGAAAGTACACATTTGTCGGAGTTTCTTTGTCAGATGTTGACACAAAAGAGAATTAGTTTAAAAATCAAGCTTGTTCATGGTACAATGTCCCTTGGCACATATTGAAACAAGCGAGGAGTGGTGATGATAACTAGTATTGCAATAAACCAATTGTGATTGAACACTGAGTATGAGGGTCTGATATGCAGAACATATCTCACATATTCATTTGTCTTCCCAACAAAAACACCGAGACAACGATGCATGTTGTGCTGTAATGTATTCAGAGCTATTTTTTGTGGCCTAACACTTAAAGAGCCTAAAGAGTAGGCCTGCTGCAATTACCATGTAGAGGAATATCTATTCAACAGACCATTTGTGGACTGAAAACACTAGGCTCTCTTATGAAAACCCATTTAACTATTTCAAAAAATGTGAAGTATATGATGTTCTGTTACTCATTTGTTGAAGTTTCTGTGTCAAAAATTGACAGAAGTGGGAAGTGGTGATGATGTAAGCTTGGGCCTAATCCGGAGGGCAGATAAGTTGGCAGAAGCATGTAATATCAAACCAGTGAACCATAAATTGGATGAAAAGTTGAAGTGAAATGATGCATTGAGCCTAAAATTGTTCTAAAATTCATATTGATGGAATTGGAAGAAAACTGAGTCTGAGTACAAAGCAAAGATGTAGTGCTCGCATTGTGGCCTAGTTAGTCTGCCCTACAAGGTCCTGAAGGGCCTTTCTTGACATATTTTCATGGACAGTTTAGTTTTATATATGAGATGTCTTCAAAAAAACCATGTTTCTTATTTTAAGAAGCTCCAATATGATAAAACTCTGTAAATGATTGTCAATTACTACAAACTTGTTTCAGTTGACCCATAACTTGCTTCTGGCATGAAGGAACAAAAAAGAGTTAGTCAAGTGGAAGACATTTCAAAGATTAGAAAAGAAATGTTTGGTGGATTACTAATATCTTCTCGCCTCGATAGGACATTTAAAAAAGAAGAGCATGTAAATGTATAATCACAGACTTTGGTGAGAGTCGAACATGTGGCATGTCATAATTTTGCAGCAATAACATTATAATCTCAAAGTTGTCTTTCTAGGATTTTCTTCTCGTGAGGCTGAATTCGAGCAAAGCTTCTTCCAAACAGAAAAGTAACCATGTCGTATTGTCTTCCAACATTGGGATAATCAGGAATGCTGATAAGAAGAGCATTGGTGTAGAATCGAACCAAGTTGAATTTTCAATGAGAATTTCCACAGACTAATTGGAATTGTGGTTTAGGAAAATGGTAGCTAGTGTGCTGGGAGGTACCCTTCAGAATCCCAGATTGTCTAGGTTTAAGTGTGATTCACAGCAGCAGGGGTTGTTTAGTAGCACAATTAAGTGCTTAAAACGCAATCCATTTGCATTAAGCAGTTCCTGTCCGAGCAAAAGAGGAATATCTGATAATGGGGTACACAAAATAAGTAGATCAATAAAGGGTTCATGTATGATTCACCATTTATTTTTTCTCAATTATTGAAAGAAATGCATGAATTGGAAAGAGTTATTGGAAACAAAGAGACTGCAACCTCAATGTAACTACTTTCCAGGACCACTAGAGAAACATTAAAAGGAAAGAAATAACTAAAAGGAACATAATTGATTTGGGAGAAAATGTCAAGTTGCTCAATTGAAAGTAATATATTACACTTTTTTTTACAAAACAAACCAATCTCCAAATACAAATTTGTATCTGCATTGGATGTGTCCTGTGAACTAAGTCACTAACTATGCTAATTGGTATCTTTAATTTTTTCAGGCCAGTTCAAATTGCAAGTAAGATCAAGGAACTTTTTTTCTCTGCATGAAATGGTGAGACCCCCCATAGGATAATCAAACCCAAACTCTTCTTCAGTCTGGCTCAGCAATTTCTGGAATGATGGGTGGTTCAAAAAAGATATTGGGACTACAGATCTCTTTTTCTTTATTTCTGACTCGCCAACATAAACAGCAAAGTGGCCTCTAGATACATCTGTAGCTGTTGGAGGAGAAAAATCCTGCTGGAAGAACATCTTGGCATGAAAAAATCTTGGCAGTCGGATATCCATGATTTTTGTGAACTTCCTTTTCTTGGAAAACTACTGGCAAATAATGATCCCTTGAAGTTGGTTACAAAAAAACTTTGGTGCTTGGAAGTGCATGATCAATGTTAGAACAGACCTATATATGTATACAGGTGGCCTGAAATCCAATTGGAGGTAGACTTAACCCAAATATCCAAAGAGGACAATCCAAAGCAAGGTTGTCCATCCAAGGACATATAACATGGTTATGCTTCCTAACCAAAAAACTGAAATTACAATGCAAATTATGCTGTATTATATTTGTGGCCATTTGTCATGGCCTTCCACTTAGAGAGCAGAAAGAAGAGGGGTACTGCAATTACTATGGCCTCTTGTATAGGTTGACCAGGAGCACACAATAACCAAACCATGAGCCATAAATTGTATAAAACAGTCAAAATGAAATGGTGCATTGAATCCACATAATATTCTCTGTAGACAGAATTGGGAGATAAGTCTTTTTAAAATTCATTTTGATGGAATCAAAGAAATAGGAAAAGCTGAAATGCAAGAACACCAAGTCTAACTTCAAAGCATCTATGTAGTGCCGACAATGGTGGCGTAGTTGGTCTGCCCCAAACAACTCCTGTAGGGCATTCTTGGCATATGCTCATGGACAATTTAGCTTAATAACACATGTCTTTAAATGTTTTATGATTAGAAATTTAGAAGTAAAAAAAATCCTTTTCTTATGTCGGGAAGCTCCAATATGATACTGGAAGCCATTTGAAAGATTTAGAAAAGAAAATATCATTGATGAGCAAATGTTAAACTATTTCCTGATGCATATGTTCTAAGACTACTAATCATAATCTTTGGAAAAAACATAAAGAGAACACAAAAGATTTCGGAGGAAATGTCAAGTTGCTGAAACTATTACTGTAAAGTTTACAAGAAACAACTGAATTCTCCAGAAACATATTTGAAAAAGTAAGTTTTTTTTAGTCAATTATGTCAGGGTGGATGTTTGGCATCTTTCTCTAATTTTCTCAGGTCTAATTCAAACTGCAAGTAAGATCAAGGAACATTTCTTCTCTGCATGGTATAGTGAGACTCCCCATAGGATGATCAAAACCAAACTCTTCTTCAGCTTGGCTTAGCAAGTTTTGAAATGAAGGGTGGTTCAAGTAAGATATTGGGACTACAAATCTCCTTTTCTCTGTTTCTGACTTGCCAACATAAACAGCAAAGTGGCCTCTGGGTACATCTACAGCCGTTGGAGTAGAAAAAGTCCGCTGGAAGAACGTCTTGGCATGAAAAACTCTTGGCAAACGGATACCCATGTTTTTTATGAACTGATTTTGTTGGAAAGTTACTGGCAAGTAATGATCACTTGGAAGTTTGTAAAACAAAAGAAGCTTTGGTGCTTGGAAGTGCATGATCAATGTTAGAAGAGACCTATATATAAAAATGGCCTGCAATCCAAATGGAGGTTGTCTTGAAGAGACTTGGAGCAAGGTGGTCCATCCAAGGACATATGACACTAGGTATCAGATGCTAATGCTTCCCAACAAACACAGAGATAACAAGGTATATCTTATGTTGTAATATATTTGGGCCCCATTTGTCATGGCCTTCACTTAAACAGCCAAATGAGGAGACTATACTGAAACTCCTATGTGGAGGAACAATTACCAAGTAGAACATTTGGGTGGACTGCAAGCACTAGGGCATCTTATGAGAACAAATTTAGTTATTTTATCATTAAGCAAATCCTAAGGTGTTCTGTTACACATTTGTTGGAGTTTCTTTGTCAGACGTTGACACAATAGAAAATTAGTTGGACAAGCAAGCTTGTTCATGTAACAATGTTCCTTGGCACATATGAAAACAAATGAGGAGTGATGGTGATAACTAGTATGCAACAAACCAATTGAGATTGAATACTGAATACAAGGGTTATGATATGCAGGACATATCTCCCATATTCATTTGACAGAATTTCTTGTGTTCTTGCATATTTTTTAATTTTTGTGGTCAAATAAGCAAAAAGACCACCACTAAAACATATGTGCTGCGACAAATTAGCAAGTGGCATTGGATTAGTTGGCTGCTCATGTGATTATGTGCTTGCCATACAAGTGATATCATGAGCTTGGCTAATTTAGAGGAATGACAGGTTAAATACAAGCATGTAACCAGCAAAACCTATGATGATGTCCTACGGTTCTAACGCCTGTAGTATTTTTTGAGAAAAATGACATGGAAGGACTGAATGGTACCAGAGCCATTGGTCTGCAATGTTTGGAGCCATTTGTCATGGTTTACCACTTAAAGAGCCAAATGAGGAGGAGGACTACAATTACTATGTAGAGGAACATTAATCAAACAGACCATTTGGGTGGACTGAAAACACTATGGCCTCTTATGAGAACACATCTAACTAATATGTCATTAATCAAAGCATATGATGTTCTATTACTCATTTGTTGAAGTTTCTTTGTCAAATATTTTCGCAAGTGACATTGTGACAAGTTGTTGAATAAACAAGGCTGCTCATGTTACAATGTTCCTCAGGCATATATCGACACTAGTGAGAGGTGGTTGACCAGAAGCACAGAATACCAAACCAGTGAGCCATAAACTGGATAAAACAGTTGAAGATCTGTAATGCATTGAGTCCACGTGGTATTCTCCTATACCAAATTGGGAGATAATTTTTTCTAAAGTTAATATTGATGGAATGGAAAGAAAGATGTAAACTGAAGTGCAAGAACACAAAGTCCGGGTACAAAGCATTCATGTAGTGCCCGCTTGTGGCCTAGTTGATCCGACCAAAGAGATCCTGAAGGGCCTTCTTGACATATATCACAGATGTCTTCACTAGTTTGACGATGAAAAGTACAAAAATCCATGTTTTCCTATTTTAAGAAGCTCCCATATGGTACACCTCTGTAAAGAACAATCAATATTACCACTTCTCTCTGCTAAATATAAAAAAACAAAGAAAGAGAATTAGCTAGTAAGTTGGGGGCGGGGGGGGGTCTTTCCAAGACTTGGCCGACTTAGTCGGGATAACTGATAAGTCTAAGCTATACCAACTTGGTCAAGAGGTGATAACTAGTCATGAAATTTATATGAGCTAGACAAGAATATTTGAGCTGAGGCATTCCTGTACAAAACTGGTTGGTACGTTGTGTCCACAGAATGACCCACAGAGGTTGGCTGGTACAAAGACACATAGAGTGCCAGTGGATAACACAAAAGTCTTAGTTCAATGCTTCTGTAATCAAGGAATTCGATTCCCTTTGAACTGATGTCAATTATGTACCAAGCATTTCCAAAAGATTGGTTAGCTGCTTTGTTTATTCAAAGCTTTGTGGGGATATTATTAGTATATTACAATCCACAAACCTCTCTCTTTTGTTGATTCCTCAAGTGGTAGGGTATGATGTCCTGAAATAAGGCAAAACCATGTGATCCTCTTGCAATTTCTTCACCTGATATGTTGAACAACTTTCCTCTTTTTAAGTACTCCTTAAGCCTTACTATTCTTGTCAGTTTTAAGTGCTGGAAATCTCTATAAATTTCAGCTTCAGTTTTTCATTCTACAATACATAAAAATTCCTCGAGTTATCGATCTCTGAACCCTTTTTTTTCCTGTTATTTCTTTTCCTGAAGATGGGTATCCGATTAATTGGGATAGTTCATGCCAAACAAAAGCTCAAGAGCACAATTTCATCGAAAAACAGCTTGGTTTCTACCTCTGCTGATGTTCCGAAAGGCCACCTTGCAGTTTATGTTGGCGAATCTTGTAGACGATTTGTCATTCCAATATCTTATTTGAATCATCCATTATTTCAAGACTTGTTACACTGGGCTGAAGAAGAGTTTGGATACAACCACCCGACGGGAGGCCTAACAATTCCTTGCAGTGAAGATTACTTCATTAGTCTCACTTCTATACTAAATTCTTCGCAGAATTAACCTGGCTGCACTCTAATCTTTTCATGTTTCATCTCTTTAGGACACTGGTGTTTTTTGCATTCTAAGCTGAAAACATCAGAAATTGAGACAATCAAACTGTTACTGTTTAATTTTGCGATTTGGGCTAATGCCAAATCCTTCATATGTAGATTATTCTGTGTAATTTGTATTAACAATTGTTCAATCTATTTTTTTGATCTTATGAAGTGGATTTGAGCTGAATCTCTGAACTTTGTCTTACTATCCATGGTTTCCCCCAAGAAATCATTATTGTTACTCTTTCAAACTGATGAGGCAAGATTACAAAGCTCTAGAGGATGGAGATGAAAACAAGTTAGATCACAATCCATACAACCTTATGCTCACAGTGTCATTCCAACGCCATTGTACAATATTATCCATTTTGAGCTAGGTCTGCACGATTTTAGAACATGTTGTACAATGAAGGACTAAAGGTTACACTTACGTACCACTCGACATCCACTTCACTAGTCGATGTAGGATTGAGTTATCACAATTCATCCCCTTAAACTCAAACGTCCTCGTTTGGGCCCTCCCTCGGCCCAGATGATGTGGGCTTCCGGGGAATTACTCCCACCAGGCAAGCAGCCATCTTCCCAAGTCATCGCTCCGCTGGACCAGGGTGCATCAAGGGATAAGTGACCTTCACACCATGAGGGTCAATGGCTTTGAAACCAATTGTACAATATTGTCAGCTTTGGGTTATATCCGCATGACTTTAAAACATATTGTACACTGAAAATTTAAAATTCACAATTATGTACCACTCCACATCTACTTCATTAGTCAATGTGGGATTGGATCAACTACAGAAATTACTTTGGCAAAATTGAACACCCTTTATATCGTCAAGTGGAGTGTGCATGGTCAATAGACAGTGCCCTTCAAATATAAAATAATAGATATAAAAATATCTTCAGTTTCAAGAAGAGCAGTGGAGATAAATTTTAAAATTGTTGTTTACATAAGCTTTTATGCGGCTATCTGCTTAAAACTGTGGGTAGTCCCCTCATTAAATTTCACATTAATCTGTAGCACAACTTGGCGTGTGTGATCAGTTTCGCTGACATCTCTGGCCAATGGCCATATAATAATGCAAGAAGCACTAGGACCCACGGTATGGTAGCCTGGTAGGGGCACCGATTTATGGTCCGGGCCTGTGGGCTATTAAATAATTTGAGAAGCCCGATTTAGATACACTTTCGAGCTCAACGACAGTTACCGTGGCCTAACATTTTGGCTTCTTCATGCTCATTCAAATGAAAAAATTAACACAATTTAATCAACTTTTTATGCTTGCTGTGCAAATGAGTTGAATTCATGTAACTTGTGACTCGGTTCGAATAGGTTTTCATCTCTAAATAATAGTATTTTATTTTCAAACAATCCCTACCTTAAAAGGAAAAAAACCACTAACTCGAATTTCTAGTGTTGGATGTGTGGATGATTGCACAGTTATGATCGATTTTGCTCAAAAATTTGTGATTGCTAAATTGACTATTAAGTTTTATTGTTTAATTTTGGAAAAAAATTGGTTGAGAAATTGAGATTGATTTTATTCCGAGTTAAATTCGAATGATTGTGAACTTTGACAGAAGCAAACTTAAGCAAGAATTTAATCTCGATAATAATCCATCACAATCAAGTGAATCAAGTCAAGTCTGAACACACTCAAACTCGACAAGCATGGCACTATTAAGACCCTTCTCTCACTTCTCAAACACAAATAGTCTATCTAGGGGTGTTAATTCGTGTTGTGTCGTGTCGTGTGACTTACGTGTTGTGTTATTGTTATTCGTATTATATTTGTGTCAAAACTCACAAAAAAAATTTATTCAGAATTTTTTGAGTATCAAACAATAGTTTAGATCATATATCGTATCGAGTTTTTATTAGATTCATATTAAATTCGTATCATCATGTGTATCATCATGTCAGGGTTGCCGCCCACCTCCACCATGCTATATATAGCATCAGTCGCATGTACTTTCATCTTCAGCGTCTGATCTGAAGCATTTCCACTTGTTTTATCGTAATATCATATATCATATACATTACTCAATCACTCTCTTGTACTCCTTAGAAGCTCATGGGGATTCGTCTGGCCTCTGTCATTGTCCATGCGAAACAAATTCTACGACCAAGATCCTTGCATGACCACCGCCACTCACCACCGCCAGCGGCAGGGTCGGCGTCGGCGTACGTCCCAAGAGGCCATTTTGCAGTTTATGTCGGCCGGGATACTGACAAGCACCGGTTTGTGGTTCCTATATCCTACTTGAAACATCCTTCATTTCAAGACTTGTTGAGAAGAGCTGAGGAAGAATATGGATTTGATCATCCCACTGGTGGTCTTAGCATCCCATGCAGCAAAGATGCCTTCTTGCACATTACTTCTACTTTGAATTAGTATTAAAAGGAGGCCATGGTTCAAAATCGTGAAATTGGAATCGAAGCACAACAAGACACATCAATCTCGACACAAAAAGAAGGTATTTGGAGACATTCAAGTCATATTGCAACACTAAGAGTGTATGAAAATGACTCAGTCAAGTCAACCAAGATGTCTCCAAATCAATTTCATATCGAATGAGAATGAGGTTTATACAGAATTTGAAACAGTATCAGAATGGAAACTGCCAAGTCGAAACTGCATCAGCCCATTCTTTGAACCATGAAGGAGGCCCAAACAAGTCATTTCTTAGGAGAATTAGCAACCTTGCCACCTAGTTTTTGTTTTCCCTTGTAAATACATGTACTATTTTGCACAGCTGCATGCACTTCAAGATAGAGCTTATATTCCAACTTACTGCTTTCTAGTTTCCTATTTGCTTCTTTGTGACAAAAGACAACATTGCGAGAAATTTTTGTTCGAGTTAAACACAAAATTCGACAGGTTAAATGGGGTATACACCTAATGAGAAACTCATACAAATTAAAAATGTAGAACATTTTCATCGGTTTTGTACACCACCTCATCATTGCAGGTGGGCTGTTTAACTTACTGAAAATTTTCTCCAACACTAGTTACACTACTATTAAGAAGACTCCAATCAAGAAAAGAAAGAAAGAAACAAAAACAACACCAGAACCAAAGAATGCTCATGGTCATGCCAGGTTTTGTTGTTTCAAAATGTAAAGAACAATTCTGATTGTCTTCAAGGGGCATACTTTTTTTTTAACGGCTAA
>CM042191.1:32527725-32552383 GCA_023539305.1 Ilex asprella
ATAGAACTTTGAATTTAAATTTTAAATTTATGATGGAGATTTTATTAACATATTTAATTGACATTAAATTAAGGGATAACAATTTTTAAAATAAGAAATTAATTTAACTTCCTTTCATGGAAGGGTATTTTTGAGATAAAATAAAAAAGTAGACTTAAGTCATTACATATAATTTTAAACAAGGACTTAGATCCTTATAAATTTTCTTGCAAGACTTATCTCTAAATAAATACATGTAGGAGCACTCACGTCCAATTTTCACTAAAAGATTTATTCATCTTTTTCAGAAAAAAGCCCATCAAGAAAATTAGGTCCAAAAAACTATCTCTCTAATTGTGGGTCCCACTAACCCAACAATCCGATTGGGTAACACAGTCCAAAGCCGAGGCGCATTTTGTTTGGCCAATTTGACATGTGGGCCCCCACAAACTCGTCTTCTGCTGAGATGTGTTTGGTTTGACTGTTTGTTTCTTCATACGCCACATCTCTCTCTCTCCCTCTCCTTCTCTCTCATATTTCAACGGCGATTTGGCCCTGAAGAGGAGTACCATAGTCTCTGTGCTGCAAAACTGTAGCTATGGCTCCTCCTCCAAACGTCAATTCAGAAGAAATAGTTGAGCAGTCCATGGCTTCCCAACTTGATAAGCGTCCCATCTCCACCATCGTCTTCATCATCGGTCTCTCTCTCTCTCTCTCTCTATTTTTATATATATCTGTATGTGTGTGTTGTGTATTGTTACATTTTACTGCTATTTTTTGTTGATATATTATTGACCTTCTAGTATTGAATGAGCAGCAATGCAGACTGAAGCGTTTCCTCTAGTAGAAAAGTTCCAGCTTTCTCAAGACAACAATTCTGTGTCAGTTTTCTTCTTCTTCCTTTCCACTTCTCACTGTTTTCTATTCTATTTCTGATCGGTTAATGAGGGTTTAAGAATAGTTCCTGTTAACTTTACGAGTATTTTAATTGTTATAGTGGTGAATTGTGGATTATTAACTTAATGCAGTTCCGTAGCATTGCAGTTCTCTGTAATCTGATGAAACTAAGTCCAAAAATCTTTTACTTTGTTTCTTTGCAGTAGTATGTGTAGGGCTAATGTTATTTAGGACCACACAGCTATGTTCTATTTTGTGCTTTTTTTTCTTTCTGTTTTGTTCAATGGGTGATAATGAATGCTATTGTTACGTGTTTCATGGAAAATTTGCTTTCTCTCTGCTCCGTGTCTAATGGATTGTACTTCCTGACTCTATACCGAAGAGAAGGGGGACTTTAGCAACTTTAAGCCTGATATTATTTATGAAATTGGATCCTGATTAACAAGAGAGAACCCATTGCTTGGTGAAATCGAAAAACATAGCAGCAACCAACTTGAAACCCGAATCACCCGATGTTATTTATGCAAGTGAATTCTGGTGAATGAGAGAGCCATTGCTTGTTGAAATGGAAAATTTTCTTTGGCTTGACCTTATTCAGAAAATTAGTACATGCTTTGAACTCGTTAAAAAGAGATCCAGACTAAGGTTTATATCCTAGATATGGTACAATGCCAATTGTCAGAAGAAGTTATATATCTGGTCCATAGTATGTGGGAGAGAGTTCTTTATTTACTTTGACTTAATAGTGCTTCGAATGCAGCAAATATCAACTTTGTTTTCAACATCACTTATTTATTGAGTTGAGCTCGGAAAATAGGTTTAAAAACTTTAGATTGTTTTATATAAAATTCTACGTGTGAGCTAATTATAGAACACATTCTTTTTTTCCTAGTGCCATAGCACCCTAAAAAATAAATTCTTCTGGCATATCAATAGCAACTTTTGAAGAGTTCTACATGCTTCACTGAGGAGTGAATCGGCCTATCTTACTGAGAAGTGAAGGGGCTTATTTCATTCAATTCTACACAACCTCTGTCTAGCAGCTTGTTGTGTCGTATATTAATGGGGGCTTACGTATCATTAAGAAGTAAGTGAGTGAATTGTGAAAGTAATAGTCATTTTGGGAACTTGTTCAATTTGTGGTTTACTATTGTTAGTCTTAGTCATACGATGTCTTGGTTTGAATACTCAATGCAAACTGTGCAGGTTTCCAGAAGGGGTCCCTTGGGTCCGATATCATGGTACTTACAAAGATCTGAATCTTAACATTATCTGGCCAGGAAAAGACAGAGCTTTGGGTAATTTTGGGCTTCCATTTCAATTTTCTATTTCTTGAATTTGATTGAGATAAGTGATTTTGTTATTTGATGAGTGGAACTTTTTTGCTTCTATTAGCATTAAGGGCCTTTTTGAATTGCTGCTTTCACCTATTTGAGCAACTTGTTTCAAAGTTTCAAACATCATACTGACATTCTCATTCATCTAATTGTCTTGATTTTGACGAAAAGCTCTATCTTGCACAAATGGGTGGGGTGTGTGATGCAATTCATTCATGATGCGTAATCTACCAGAAAAAGGGCTCAAACACCTTTTCTCCACCTTGTCTCCCTCATTTTTACCTATTCATTTTTCCAACCAGCCATTAAGGATTTCAGTTGATTTCAATCCTTCAATTTGCATTTCGTGTCGTCATCTTGTCAAACGTATATTTTTGGGTAATCCATATGCTACTAAATGCTATATCCAGAAGAAGAGGTTATTTAACTATTCTAATGCCATATCTACCTTCAGTCTTCTCCACATGCCTGTGTATCCTTTGTGGTTTGTATCTCTCTTGCAGAATCTGCTTTCTTCTTGGGATTTCGTGGAAGATATCGCAGAACCAAAAAATGTTTTGTGAACCTATCATCTAAAGTGATAGTGTATAAATCCATTCGTGATGGAACATCAAAAAGTTTTAATTTAATAGATGAATTTAGAATGAAACTTAGTTTTTGAACCATTCATGGAGAAGTTGGAAAGGTTGATACATGAAACTGATGGACGAATCTTGAACTGATTTTCCTTTATTGGATGTTGGGGCCTTATGCACAGGAATCATAAAAAACATGTCAAATAAAAATTTCAACTGTTGGACCATGTGGCTGTTGTGTCCTTGAATTCCTTTTACTCATTCCTTGAGTCATTCCTTTTTTAGGGGTTGACAGTGTAGGCACAATTCCTGCATCGCTGGTGACTTATGCTTCAATTCAAGCATTAAAGCCGGATCTTATCATAAATGCTGGCACTGCAGGTGGTTTTAAGGTAGCTCTTGTGCCCATGATTGTTTTTACAATGCGTTGTTTTTCTCTTTATGCTATGAAAATTTTAAAGCGTTTATATTTTCCTAGCTAATCGTGGTTGCTATGCTATTATGTTTGATTACATGGCATAAGCTATGAAGCACGGACACTCGATTTTGGCTCACGTATCCGTGTCCGACACGTCTGGGACACGGACACGTTCGGACACGCTGGGGACACGTGTCGGACACGTTAATTAGAGTGTCCAAATTTTTTTTTAATTTTTCAAATTCGGACACGTAACGGACACGTAGTGGACACGCTTGGACACGTTTAAGGGTCATTTTGTAATTTTAAAATTAAAACATGGGGCTTTTTTTATAATTATTTAAAAGTGGTAGGGCTAGAAAATAAAAAGCCCAAACAATAGGAATGAAAACATAAATATATATATATATATATATGATATGTTCTCAGTGAGAACACAGTCGACGAAGTCGACAAAGAAAAAAAAAAGAAGAGAACAGAGCCAACGAAGAGAAGAGAAAAGAAGAGAAAAGAAGAGAAGAAAACTCCGGCGACGTTCGAGCCAAGAGAGGAGAGCCCAACCACTCCGGCGACTTTGGTTCACTCCGGTGACTTCGGTTCTCTCCAACAAGTCAGGATTCGGGATTTTCTTATTTTCTTGGACAATTTTTCAACAACCAGCACATCACAGGTAACTTCAATCTGAACCACCCATGATATTTTCTTCTTATTTACACCATTTTTTCTTTAGGGTTTAGTGTTTTCAGTTAGGGTTTTCTTATTTTCAGAAGAAATATATACATATATCTTATATTTATGTATATATACATATTTCTTCATTCTATTTTTCTGGCCTTGTTTGTCTGTCTTCTATTTTTTTTTCCTGTTTTTTGCTGCTGCAACCTTGTGTTTTTGTGCTGTTTTTGCTTCTGCCTGTTGTGTTTGCTACTGTTTTTGCAATTGTCTGCTGTTTTTGTTGCAACCCTGCTATTTTTGCTGTTGCCTACTGATTTTGCTGCTGTTTTTTCTGCTGTATACTGATTTTGTTGCTGTTTTTTCTGTTGCCTGCTGATTTTCTGCTGTCTACTAATTTTGCTGCTGTTTTTTCTGCTACTTGATTTTCTGCTACTTGCTGATTTTCTGCTGTCTGCTGATTTTCTGCTGCCTGCTATTTTTTCTGCTGCAGTTTTTTTTGCTGCCTGCTGTTTTTTCTGCTGCAGTTTTTTCTGCTGCCTACTGTTTTTTCTGCTGTCTGTTAATTTGTGCTGCTGTTTTTTCTGCTGCCGACTGATTTGTGCTGCTATTTTTTTCCTATATGAGCTGCATGTTGTTTTTGTATACTGTTTTTGTTGCTGCCTACTTCTGTTAGTGTAATTTCTGTTTTTCCTTTTATTTTTATGGCCTCATTTAGACTTGAAGAAAATGAGTTCTATGGGAGCTAGCAGTGCACCATCTACTGAAGAAGACATAAGTAAATCTCTTTGGAGGTACGTTACAAGATTCGAGAAGTTGAGTGATGGTGGGGAAAATATTTCTTGGCAATGTAATTTTTGCAATCAAACTAAGAAAAGCTCATACACAAGAGTACGAGCTCATTTATTGAAATTGAATGGTTATGGGATTGAAGCATGTCATAAAGTTACAAGCCAAGATATTATAGATATGCAAAAATTAGAGGATGAAGCCAATGAAAGATCGAGGAAAGTTGCACCGAAGAAAATACCATTGCCTCCTAGTGTCTCATTTGGGGATCATTTGGATAGCTTTGATGAAGGGGGTTATGAATCAAAGAAAAGAAAGGTGACTAGAAGTGGAAGTAATTCGGCTATTGAAAAAGCATTCAACTTGAAGACGCGTGATCATTTAAATGCACTTATTGCTAGAATGTTCTACTCCGGAGGCTTACCATTTCACCTTGCAAGGAATCCATATTTTGTTAGTGCCTTTTCATTTGCCGCATCTAATCCTCTTCCGGGTTATTTGCCACCGGGGTATAATTCTTTGAGGACTACTTTACTCCAACAAGAACATGCTAATATTGAGAGATTGCTACAACCCATTAAAAGCACATGGAAAGAAAAAGGTGTGAGCATTGTGAGTGATGGATGGAGTGACTCACAAAGGAGGCCCTTAATTAATTTTATGGCCGTGACGGAAGGTGGGCCTATGTTCCTTAAATCCGTGGATTGTTCGGGTGAAATTAAAGATAAGTTCTTTATTTTCAATTTGATGAAAGAAGTAATTCATGATGTGGGCCCTGATAATGTGATTCAAGTGATTACCGATAATGCTAAGAATTGTTCGGGGGCGGGCCATCTCATTGAAGGGATATATCCTAATATTGTTTGGACACCATGTGTGGTTCACACACTTAACCTTGCTTTGCAAAATATTTGTGCAGCAAAAAATGTTGAAAATGATCAAGTAACCTTTGATGAGCGTTCTTGGATTACGGATATTGCGGATGATATTGTGTTTATTAAGACTTTCATCATGAATCACTCTATGAGATTGGCAATGTTCAATGAATTTGTCCCTTTGAAATTGCTTTCTATTGCAAATACACGTTTTGCCTCGGTGCTTGTAATGCTTAAAAGATTTAAGCTCATAAAAGGTTCTCTTCAAGCTATGGTTATTAGTGAGAGGTGGAGTAACTGTAGAGAAGATGATGTAGGAAAAGCTAAGTTTGTGAAAGAGAAGGTGTTGGATGACATTTGGTGGGACTCTATTGATTACATACTTGCATTTATAACTCCTATATATGATATGCTTAGGGCTTGTGATACGGAAAAGCCTTGTCTTCACTTGGTATATGACATGTGGGATACAATGATAGAAAAGGTGAGGATTGCAATATATAGACATGAAGGAAAGCGGGTGGAGGAGTCATCCACGTTTTATGATGTTGTGCACAAAATTCTTGTTGACCGTTGAAATAAAAATAACACTCCCCTCCATTGCCTTGCCCATTCATTGAATCCAAGGTGATTTCTAATTCTTAAACTTTTTTCCCTTCTTAATCATGCACTACTTCTTTCTTCTTTTCTCTTATTTAAGGTACTATAGTGATCAATGGCTTCATGAGGATCCTACTGGAGTTCCCCCGCACAAAGATATGGAGGTTTCTCTAGAAAGAGTGAAATGCATAAAAAAATATTTTTCTAATCCGGAGGATCGTGCAAAGGTACATGAGGAATTTGACAATTTCTCAACAAAGTCCGGAGAATTTGGGGATATTGACTCAATCCATGATCGTTATGGAATGGACCCTAAAAATTGGTGGGTCACCTATGGGGCAAGTGCACCTTTGCTTCAAAGTTTAGCTTTGAAGCTACTTTTGCAACCTTCTTCTTCATCATGTTGTGAGAGAAATTGGAGTACTTATTCTTTTGTGCACTCCGTTCGAAGGAATAAGATGACACCAAAGCGTGCCGAAGATTTGATGTTCATTCATAGCAATCTTCATCTTCTATCAAGAAGAACTCCACAATATATGCAAGGAGAAACTAAGATGTGGGATATTGCCGGAGATGCTTTTGGTTCATTTCAAGATGTAGGAGAGCTTGAGATTGCACAACTTTCACTTGATGAACCGGAGTTGGAGGCCATGGTCTTTAGTGAGGATGGTAATAGAGATAGTGGTGCCCATGGTCGTGGTGGTGTTAGTGGTAGTGATAGTGGCAGTGGTAGTGGTAGTGGTAGTTGTAGTGGACCTAGTGGTGGTGAGGCAATTGAAGTTTAATGATCTTGATCGAAATGGGACCTTTTGTTTGAATAGGATGAACAATGTTTTTATTTTTGGTATATTTGTAAAGGTTTCTAGTGTTGGATGCTTACTATTTTGATGTAAAAAAGTTGAACTGTAAATGTTGGATGACGATTAAATGGAAGAAAAAAACTTTTTGTTATGCTCACTGTTATTTAATGACTTTGTTATTTAGTGATAATGTGGTGGTTTGGTTATTTTAATATCTAATTTGACCAAAAATGTTGGGTTTGGATTATATTGGCTTATAAAATATATTTTTGAATATATTTATTCAACGTGTCCTAGTCGTGTCCGTATCCTATTTTTTTGAAAAATTACGTATCTACGTGTCCGTGTCGTGTCCGTGTCCCGTGTCCGTGTCCGTGCTTCCTAGGACATAAGCTCTATGGAATTTATTTGATGGCGGATAGTACATGCCCCCCTGTTATAACTGAAGTAAAGTTTCACTTTTTTAAGCTTTAAGGATCCCTAATAATGCTGTACTCATCTTTTCTCATTGTTTCTGTCGGCTCTGTGGGCCACCATCTGGATTAGAAGGGCCACCAAAGAGTTGAAAGATCTCTAAAAAATACACCGAATGGAAAGTCTTTACATGTATAGATACATAAAACAGGTGGAAATAGGCGAAATTCCTGCTATAGGATGTTCGGAAGCATGCTTCAATTATTGTATTTAACTGAAATCACAAGCACGTCCATATACACAGTAATGAATCAGTTTTTTGTTTTATAGTTTCAGATTGACTTCTAGATTTTTTTCAGGCAAAAGGAGCTTGCATTGGTGATGTGTTTCTTGCATCAGATGTTGCTTTCCATGATAGAAGGAACCCTATCCCTGTAAGTCTGAAAAGTTTTCTCAATGATTATTCGTGCCAACTTTTTATCAGCATTTTGCACTAAATCTTCACCTGCCTTCTTTTTGTCTTTTAATCTACAGGTTTTTGATCTGTATGGAGTTGGTTTGCGGCAGGCTTTCTCAACACCCAATCTTTCAAAGGAGCTTAACCTAAAGGTGATCAATCTGCTTTGATGTTTTGCTCTGTAATACCATTTCAATGCTTCGATAATATTGAGTAGTTGCAATAGTTTTTTTATATCACACGTTACTCGACCAAACCTCATGGTCAGTGGGTGGCCATTCGTTTTTTTTTTTTAGTTCGTTAATGTGTGATCAAAGCTTAGTTGCAAGTAAACATTGGAGCCTTAGACCTCTCTTGTTAAACTGGTCTACCAAGCAAAATTGACAAATCTTAAGGTCTTACCCTTCAAAGTGCATAAGCTCTTGTGGTAATTGAGTTATGACATCATTGCAATGTTAGTCCTTGGTTCATAACTGTTTCATACTGAAAAGTAAGCTGAGTCAAGATGCGACATTATTCCCAAGAAAGAAGAACATGCATCACCATTAGGTATTTGATACTAATGATAGCAACGAGTTATTGGATGGCTACCGCAGGCACATCACATATGCTACTGTTTTGTTTTCTGTTTTCCCGCTAGCAATACATTTTTGTTGCTACTAGGTACGAGTTACTCGTATTTGTGAATGCTTACTATCTGTCACTGAGTCGTGAATGAAGCATTTGCTTTGCGAAGACTCACAACTTTCAAGGCAATCAATTTGGAGTCAGATTTGACACCCCTGGTGGTTTGGAATATAAGGACTTACCCAGAAAAAAAAAACATAATTAATGAAGTATATGTTGTGTTTTAAATAGACATATTTTGTAACTGAAACCAGAATAGTGAACTACATGTCATATTCAGCTAATTTTTTTTTTAAATACAGCTAGTCTCTCATATGTGCTCTCTGTTGAACCATTTCTCATGACTTTGAATCGGTGTGCATAGTGTTAATGTAACCATTTTCCAGCAATTGTGACTCGTGAGGTTGTGCACTAATTGTGGAAATATTGTTCATTAGGGTGTATATATTTGACTTATGGGAGAGATGCTCATTGCAATATGACACTTTTTTGTCCTTCATAACTCCAAAGATCTCTCAAGTTCCAATCCATATTTGTTCCTGTTTCAGGTTGGCAAATTGTCTACTGGAGACTCTCTAGATATGTGTCCACAGGATAACGCATTGATCATTGCAAATGATGCAACAACTAAAGACATGGAGGTAAAATCTATGTTTTACCACCTCTTTTTCAGCAACTAAAAGTAAAATTTTGCAAGATAGGTCATTTCATCCAACCCTTTCCATGCAATGGATTTGCACTCTTTGCTCTACCTCAACTGGGCGAAATCTTAATTTGACTGCTTGTTATCAGCTAAAATTTTATTTTGTTTTTCTCCAACCTACAAAATTCATTTGTAGCCTTCTTTTGCGAAGCAAGGAACTGATGGCATAATTGAAAATATCTCAACTTGTACATGGATTTTTCGGCGTATGGCTGGTCATATTGTTCACTTAGAATAAGTTGTGCATCCCAAATATGTTTACTAAATACACCAAATGAGGTGGCAAAATCTTATGCATTGAATGTTAGTGATAGTCAATGGACCCGACTAATCTAACCACCTATAGTAGTGTGGAATTCAAAATTTGGTTAGTGTAGCATTGTTTGTTCAGTTATAATTGATCATGAAAAGCCATCAACTGCATTAATGGTAAGAAAACAAAGGACAGAGAGATTCCACCAATCAACTAAATAGCTCTCTTGAAAGTCTGGGTCTTTGTCTTTTGAAATAATTCTTATTATAAGTAGGAATATACACAATCTATGCATCTAAATTCCTGCAACATCCAAATGGTAGAAATACTTGATGGAATCAACTACCTTGTGGCATTGCATAGATAACTCCAGCAAAACAGAAACATCTATGCTTTTACTATCTTCGATTTATTCTTTTCCAGCTTGGACTTCTCATCTATTTTCACCTATTCTAAACTGGTTGGCATTGCCTTAAACCCATTTTTTTGTGGCCGAGAACATTACTTTTGAGCTCTGCCATTTGAAAAGGGAGGAGGAACCTTAAGAAATCAATCATTTGGTGTAGTTTGCTACTTGGCTATACTTATAATATTGAATGCTTTTGCCATCTATTGAAGAGGGCTTTATAAGGATTGACTATTCTTAGTCCCTAAAACATCTAACCTTTGCTGGTGATTGTTGTGAAAACAGAGATGTGTTTATTCCTCCATTTGCCAATCCTACTAGAAATATGGAAATAGTCAAATTACCTAGAACTACTTTTGAGACCTACGTTTATGCTCTGCCAAACACTTGAGAACATTTTTGCATTTGTATATTGCAGGACAACTAAAACTATTTTGATATTTGGTTTCAGGGAGCAGCAGTTGCCTATGTGGCTGATCTTCTGAAAGTCCCTGCAATATTTATAAAAGCTGTGACTGATATCGTGGATGGTGACAAGCCCACCGCGGAGGAGTTTTTGCAAAATTTGGCAGCAGTATCTGCTGCACTAGATCAAACAGTCACCCAAGTAGTCGATTTTATCAATGGGAAGTGCCTATCCGAACTTTGATCCTTCTTATTCTGCTCCCCTTGATGTTTCAGCAGATAAATATGTGACTAGTGTGTCTTAAGGATTTCTACCAAAATGCTCTCCATTTTTGCCAGAAGCAGATCAATTTCTTCTTTCAGCGGAAAATGTATTCATGTGATCTAAACAGCCATCCTCCACTGCTGCTGTTTTATGATTGTTCGTCATATTTAAGTACCAAAAACTGTTGCTGTGATTGAATGTTGAGCAATTTGCCAGTTTTTGCAACGAGGTATTACTACACAAAATTGAACTGATACAGACAAGGCCCCCCCCCCCTCCCTTTACCCTCTTTCCCACCTTCCAAGTTTACTCTTTCACAACGAATGGTTCCTTATCTGCGGTCATGCTTTTCCTGGAACGGAACATTAGTCTCAGTTGAATGTCACCGTAGTAAACTGTAATTTGCAGGTGCGTAACAATGTGAACACACACACACACGCCCATGTATTAAGAGACCATTGGTGAAGATGATTCTCTACTGTCGGTATATTAATGGCTGAGTTTAAAGCAATACTGTGCATCCCAATTCATCATCCTGAACAACTTGGTCCATCACTTCTTCAATTATGAAACAAAAACGGCTATCCTTCTATCATTGTCCTTTGACTGTGCTTTGGATGCATTGAGCTTCTCAGTGAGTGTTAATTCAGGAATGGAGATCCCCCAACACGCTTTTCATGAATTTTTATCAATCTCGATCTCTTGTTGTATGTTGGTGAGTGATTAATATCATATAATAAGTCCCATTGGAATTCATGACGGTCTTCTACTATTGGGAACATGTTACCTGTGCAATGACCTCCAATATTGATTATATTCACAACAGCCCACACTCCAAATACCACCAAAGTAAACCCCCACCAAACCTCCACCAACACCTTCAAACAAAACTCATGAACAATTTGCTCTGCAACTAACCATTGGAACTCCAAAAAAAAACTACACCACACTTCCTCTCTCTCTCCCTTATACAATGATAAAGACAAACTATGAGCTTATTCTATTATGCCATAACTTTTGCAATAGAGCTATAAATACATACATAATCAGTCCTATGGCTACCTCATTCGAAAGAAAAACGAGTTTGTATTCATTGCTGTCTTCTGGCCAAAAGCGAAATATAGATATGGGGAGTGGAGAGATCATGCGAGGAGCAACGAAGGCGAGCCATGGCAAAACTACAATTCTGGCTCTTGGCAAGGCATTTCCTCACCAGCTTGTCATGCAAGATTTTCTAGTTGACGGGTATTTCAGAAACACCAACTGTGATGATCCAGACCTCAAGGAGAAGCTGACTCGACTCTGTAAAGTTCACTCTTCAACTATCTTCCATTTTCCTGTTAATTATGGTCTTACTTCTTTTGATGAAGTTTTGATTATGATATTACAAAAGGATGAAAATATGCAAAAAGTAAACAAATACATCCTGAATTCGAGTCACATCAACCACATAAAATCCGAGTTTAACCAAATCATTGCTTTGGTCCTGCCTGAAATCTATTTTGAAAAGCAAATGCAGTCAAGTGGCATTAGAAACAGAGTTTACTTAGAAGTCTTGACTGAAATCTCTAATTTGATTACTTTGCATCACCTCACAGGTAAGACTACAACAGTCAAAACAAGGTACGTGGTCATGTCAGAAGAGATCCTCAAGAAGTACCCTGAGCTTGCTATTGAGGGCCACCCTACAGTAACACAACGTTTAGACATCTGCAACAAGGCTGTAACACAAATGGCTATTGAAGCTTCACAATCTTGCATCAAGAAGTGGGGAAGATCCACTTCAGAAATAACCCACCTGGTCTATGTTTCCTCAAGCGAAGCTCGACTGCCCGGAGGCGATCTCTACCTAGCAAAAGGACTCGGACTAAGGCCAGAAACTCAGAGAGTCACCCTCTACTTCGCGGGCTGCTCGGGAGGCGTGGCTGGCCTTCGTGTTGCCAAGGACATTGCTGAGAACAATCCAGGCAGTAGAGTTTTGCTAGCTACTTCTGAAACTACCATTATTGGATTTAAACCACCAAGTGCAGATAGGCCATATGATTTAGTTGGAGTTGCACTCTTTGGTGATGGTGCCGGAGCCATGATTATTGGCTCGGACCCAGTTTCAGCCATTGAAAAGCCTCTCTTTGAGTTGCATACTGCTATCCAGCATTTCTTGCCAGACACAGAGAAGATCATCGATGGTCGACTCACAGAAGAGGGGATAAGCTTCAAGCTAGCAAGGGAGCTTCCTCAGATAATTGAGGATCACATTCAGGAGTTCTGCAGTAAGTTAATGGAAATTGTTGGGTATTGTGAAGAGGACTACAACAAAATGTTTTGGGCAGTTCACCCCGGTGGACCAGCTATTTTGAACCGGCTGGAAAAGAAACTGGATTTGGTGCCGGAGAAACTTAGTGCTAGCCGACGAGCTCTGGCAGATTATGGAAATGCCAGCAGCAACACCATAGTGTATGTGTTGGAGTACATGCTGGAAGAGAAGAGGAAGATGAAGGAAGAAGGAAGAGAAGACTCTGAGTGGGGCTTGGTTTTGGCTTTTGGTCCTGGGGTCACATTTGAGGGTATTCTTGCCAGGAACCCAAGTGTCTGAGAAACTTGTTTCCTGTTTCAGTTAGTAGGAACATACAGTCCAGTTTGGCTTGATCGTATATGATGTGATATGAACTGAAATTTCAATGGCAATGTTATTTTCAGTTTAACCTGCAAAGGTGATTTCCTTGATCAATGTTATGGAGATGTACAGTCCTAGCATAGCACGATGTTTGAGGAGCGCTAGAGCCAACTCAGGTCATTGCACTTTTGTCAGCTAATTCCCATTAGTATCTAAATCAAATGGTGTACTATTTCAACAAAATGCAGTCCATAAAATCTGGAATATGCCACCATGGTACACATTGTCTAAACGCTCAGACATCTCAAAAAATTAGCAAATATAAAGTGGCATTGATCGTAACAATATCTTTTGTATGGCTAAAGCCAAACTTTGCAGCCAGCTACATTACTGCAACTAAAAAACTAGTGGGCATAAAAGTGCTAGGACCACCAAGGACATCGACTCACCCACCTTGACCCCTGCAAGTTGAGGTTAGCATCACTGACTCATTCATTTCCAGTTAAAAGCTCAAAAAATACACAATAAGTTGAACTCAATTAGTGGCGACACAATGAAGTTGATCTGATTTCTGGCAAAATCAAGTTTCAGCTTAGATCACCCAAGAAACCTGCATTGCCAACTTAGCATACCATCCATTTAAATTCCATTCATGACTACAAGATCATGGGAAGAACCAACAACCAACATGGACTGTATGATGAGGCAAAAATAACAAAAAGAAGAGCCACTACCATATATAAGTTAAATTCAACCGCAGCATGTGCATACCATCCATCATCAGTTACACTACTCCAGAAGGAAGGCGTAACACAAGCTGTCCTCCGAAAACACTGCAAAACAAAAAGAACTAGTAATTTTTAAGAAATTAAAAACAAAAAGAAAGAAAGATAGAAAGACACAAATGTAGCCATAGCACTGATAGATGATAAGATGTCATAAAAAGTTGCTTTAACCTTTTCACATAGTAGTAACAGAAGTCTGCTAATATAAAAGTTTGAACAATTTCTGAGATAAGAACCATAGAAGGCCACAATCCATAGCCCAAAGCTGTTAGCAGATGGCCACGACTGTCCAAAACCTGTCAAATGCACAGAAAACAAATCTCAACATAAACCACAGTATGCTCTCTCTTACTGAAGCAATTATACCATTTTCAGCCTCACTGTTTTGTAAACTGAACATATTTTCTCAACATAGTCATCAGCCACCACCTCAGCTTTTGCAAACTCTAACCAGGTGACTCCTATGGACCATATGATGCCAAAAAAACTATTCTAAAACTATAGGTAGAAGGTCAAATAATTATTTAATGCCACATTTGAGTGAACAGGATGCTGTTGGCCATACACACTCCAACAACTGATGAATGAAAATATGAATCAGATCTTGTTCTACACTTCAAACAATAAATATTCAAGTTTGCACATCATACCTGGAGAACCCAATGAGCACAGCTCAAGAACCTCGCAACACCCAATGCGAACACATAATGAGCTGTGAATGGTTCAACAATCTGAGAGAAAAAAAAAAGGAAAGAAAAATGATGTCATAATATCATGCATTAACACTTCATCCACCAATTATTTTAATTAAAAGATAGGAAACTTGCTTCATAGTGCTGTACCTTTGTGTTTTGCATCACTCGCAGTTGGGGTAGCACTGAAACAGCTTCCAGGTATACACAGAATGCCCATAAAATCCTGTTGATAATATGATGTGATGTGGATGGATGGATGAACAAAGCCAATAGAGCACAAGGTACCAACTGCAACAAAAGCAAAAGCCAAGGTAAATTCCTCGTGCAATACGCACACGCGCACACAAATAATTAGAATGACAATGATACCCCAAAACAAATTTTTAAAAAGAAAATCAAATAAGAACCAAACTATTCATATAAAAGATAACATGATCTAATATATAATTAACCATGCTTAATAATACAGATCAGGGAATGAATGAACATAAAAAGCATTTTTGATATGTGTACACCTATGGTACTTAATCAACTCAATAGCTGTTAAAAGCATATTACTTAAAAATTGGGGCATATCATTCCAATGGAATAGTTGGATGACTATACCATGGTTGGAGGTGCCAAGGAGTTGTTTTAATGTGTTAAATGTCAGCAGATGCCATCAATTGTACATGGCGGTTGTTGAGGTGTATAGTTACTGCAGTGACTGTCAAATCTTGATGATATACCACTAAGGGTTATAGTGTGTTCGATTGCTTCCCTGTGGTATATTTTCAATTTTCAGTAAAATCTTCCTCACTTAGCACCAAAATTCGAATAAGATAATTAACAAAAAACTTAGGCTAACAAGAAAACAACGAAGTAGCCATACCCCATTCAGGATCAAAGCATAAAAAATAAAATAAAATTGCAGAAAGAAAATTGCTCAGACACGATGGAAGACTCACCACATAATATATGGCAAAATTGTCTTTGTCCTCCATGTAACTTGAATTTAGTTTAAAACGAATCATATAAATAACCCACAGGGTGGTACCAAAAGTAGTTAAATCAAGGAAGGTGTGTATGTCATATTCCATGACAAAACTACAGTACAGTCTAACAGCCAGAAATATAGCTGTTAGGTCCTGGGATTTGAGTGACAGCCCTGCAATGGGAAAAGAACCATATATTAATCTGATCGGCATATAGTTAACCTCGAAATATGAATCAAAGATGAAATAAAATACACAATCAATTACATAATGTTCAAAGAGGAAACCTTTCTACCAAATCCAAAAAAAATTCTTTACATTATCCGAATGCAGAAGAAAACTTGTCAACTTTCAATAGCCAGAATCCTAGCTTGATGCAAAGGCTACAACCCGCAAAGTAATGAGGAAAGAAAACAAAGATCAAAAACCTAATGAAACAGTGATGAAATTCTATCTGGTCACCAGTCCTCCTCGAATATGCTTGTTCACTTAAAATTTCCGGGAATGTCATAAAGTACTATAATCAGCATGATAGGTAATTTTTTTTGGAAAATGATCATAAAAGTTCTCTAATTGTTCCCCTAGCCACTTACATTATATATTCAATGTGGTGCCCAACTTCACAAGAAGTACCATAGTATACTCCAACAATACAGAAAAATCCTTAAATAGGCTTCAATTGCCATGATTGATGGCATAGAGACATACACCAACAGTTCATCTCCAGAGTATGGCAAACTAACAAGAGTAGTTGGATTAGGTATCTATAATATAAAACATGACAGACTTCAATAAGCTCATCTGACGGTGTCAAAAAGACTCATCCAACAGCCACCAGTTTTCCTCTCAAAACCATTCACATTGCACCATGTCTTCAGGCACATGTTACCCCTAGTACACTATAATTTCAACACAAAATTAATGCTTTAGTACAAAAGTGAACTATATTGTGAATTATATAGCCACTCAAACATACTCTTTTCCAACTAAAGCATCGACAGACATACAAATAGCAAAAAGATTGAGGGCCAAAACAAACTCGTTGGGAATCAATTGAAAAGAACAACATAAAACTTAGCACAAAATAGTAATTACCTACAATAGAGCTGAGTAATCCTTGTTTTTCAGGCAAATGAGATAAGTACAATATATAAATGGACACTCTAAAAAGAGAAAAATTCTGATTACGAAGCATGTCATTCCACTCTCAAAAGTACATCCTGAAAGGGCATTCCACTGTAAGGCCCCCCAAAACTGATCAATAGAGTTCTTACGCATACTAAAAGACCTCCACAGATAAATTGGGTTCTTTTGGTCCATTTCCATTGTAACTACAGAAGGATGTGAAACATTGAGCAAGATGTGGACTTAATGTAATCACAATCTAACAAATCTGAATATTGGAAAGAAAATGAAAAATCGAATCTTTTCCAACAAAACAAAATCTAAAAAGCCCAATCGAAACAAATTGAACATCTAGTCTATTGTAGCTTCGTTTGGTGCCTGAAAAAACATCTATTAAATCAAAACTATATCTTTGAGAACCTCCCAAATAAAGTTTAAATCTTTTTATTTTCCAACGATTCACCAGCAACAAAACACACCGAAGTAAAGAAATAATCAAACACAAATATGTGTATATATAACTGCAAATTGTGCGAGTAATTTACCAGCACAAGTTTTTTCCTTCATTAGCTTATAGATAAGGACAGTGATTCCAATGGAGTGAACAGCTTCGGCGGCGACGAAGAGATTGTCGTGATCGTTCACGATGACTCGTAGCAACACCAGAGCTAACATACCTGCTACAACGGCCAAAAAAGCCTTCACCTTCGGCGGTTGTCGCCGCACCCATGTCGTCACGACGTGGATCGACTTCCTCGGTGGCCTCATCGTCTCTCTGTTCGATGTTTTTCCTTCTTTTCTTTCTCTGATGTGTTCGCGAGAAAGTTTAGGAAATGGAAGGAAAATTACGATCGATTTTTTATATTCTGAGTGCCTGGGAATGATAAACGGATGGGTAGGAATAATGGATTTATTTATTTATTTATTTGAATTTTTTTTACACTTTATACATAAATATTATAATTAATTTTAGTAAGACTCTCAAACTAACATCCGTATACATGACAATTATCGACGAAAAAGACTCAACTCGGCTCGTTCAATCATAAGAATTGAGTTTAATTTTATGTTTTAATATTAATTTGAATCTAAAATTATGTTTAAGATTAAACTTTATTATGTATGTGTGAGTTCAATTTTTTAATGAGTATTACAAGCTCAACAAAGTATATATTGTTCAAACTGGATTTAACAAATTCTATAATTGTGTTTGAGTTCCAATTCAATAAATAAATGAAGCAACTCCAGTCAATTGCAAGCTATTTGTATTAATAAAATAGATTATCCTATTTAAGTTCTTTACGTTCTTCACTTAGAAAAATACAAAAATGATTTAGATTGTTTAGATCTAACAACTTATTTTATCACTTACCATTTTAATCTTTTCTCCTCCATCACCTTCTCCTCAATTATATCAATGTTGGTGTTGTTATTATCACTGTCGTTGCCACCATTCTCACTCACTTCACCAACGCCATCTTTTGTTGTCATTGTTGACTAAACATTACCTTTAGCCACCACTATTACCGCCACCGTCACCGCCATCACTATGGTGGTTAGGGTAGGGGTAATAGTGGTCACTCTAATGGAGATGGTGATAATAACAAAGTTGGTGACACAGACAATTAGGTGGTGATAGTAGAATGTGCCAGTTGCTGTCATGGAATGGGGGTGGATTTGTGGTGATGGTGGCAAAGGTTGTAGTTGTATTATAATGGTAACAACAGTGATGAGCTAGCTATGAGAGATAAAGATGACAATGAGGGGGGTATTGGGGTAGGGACTGCTTGTGGCAACAACGAGGTGGTAGGATACCATTAAAAATAAGAGAAAGAAATAATTTTTTTCATCTCTGAATGTACACTCAATGAATCAAATAGTGACAATGATAGGTAGCCGTTGTGGTGTTTGTAGGGTGATTTTGATTGATATTGGTTGTAGTGATACGAAGATGGTAAGATTAAGAGTATTAATTTTAATGCAATTTTAGCAACTTTATTTTTCAATTTTTTTTATAAAAATCCAACGATAGTTCGAAGTTAAAAAAAAGAAGACAATTTAAAGGCACCAAGCCCAAATTTCATGAAACTAAACCAATTTAATTTTAGTAATAAGAACAAACTATAAATCCCAACATTTTAAATTTAAATCTCGACAATCCTTGGGACCTAACCATAAAAAAAAAAAAAAAAACTTGATTTTTAATGCAAATGATGTGGATTCCAAATTGTTTAAATAGAAACCATAACGAGTTAATCGTAACATGAACAAACTTAGTGTATTTTATAATTAATCCCCCCAAAAAAATTGAGCCCTTCATTCCTTCTGATTTTTTATTTTTTTGTTTCACCGCATTTTTACAAGTAATATTATTTAAATCTAAAAATTTGATATAATTTACTGACTTCATAATATAATTACATTACAACCGCTAAATCGACACTAATTACATTACAACCGCTAGATCGACACTAAGTTTTAATGTTTAATAAAATATAAAGGCAATCCATCACGGTGAATGAAATCAATAAATTCAATTTCAATATCATTGCACATTTTTAATACGAGAAACTCCATTCGTCATTCCCCTCTAGCCGTTTTCAAAAAAAAAAAAAAAACCCTAAATCTCAAATCTGTTTTGCCGTAAATACTCCCTTTACGTCCAAAGGGGCACCTACCAGAAAAAGAAATCTATTTGCGTGTATAATTAATTACCTTGGTCTACCAGTAATTGAATTGTACACTAACAAACTAACCAAAAAGCCAATTTGTCATTAAATGTTGATTAACAAATTAACTTTTTTTTCCTAGAAAGTAATTAGAATGTTTGAAAATATATATAAGAAAAAATGAAGAAATCTTGAATCAAAGGAAATAGGGCAAAGGGCAATTCCCACAGAAGCTTATGATGTAGTCATACAACATTACAAAAGTTCAACGGTCAAGTTACGACATTTTAAAGAGAATTTGACAAAGAAAGCAACATCCTTCCAAGAAACTCTTATAAAGTTCACTAATTTTTACAATTTAACTTGAAAAAGAATGGCGCCCGAGACAAATAATGTCAAATCCCTGCTAAAAAAAAGAACTATACATCATTCTTAACTCCAAGGAAGTTGAGCATCTACTAAGTGAATTTAAGAGGGAATAATTGTTTTCACGTCTCCCAGAATGGGTTACTATCTATCATCTAACATAACCTAAAATGTGTTGTTTTCAACAATCGAAAAAACATCCAACCACCTGTATCATTTCTATATTATATTGCTATGTAAACTCAAAGATACGAGCAATCACCCACCCCAGTAAACGATGCAAATAAAATGAACCAAGACATCTTACAAGACTCAAACCTTAGGAAGGTATTAACACTAGAACGTTGACATACATTGCAAGCAACCCAGGCACGTTTCTAAAACGTGCTTCGTAAAAAATCTGGTTTTATATTCGATTTCCCTATAGTCTATAATATTAATGGTTGGATTAAGATGTTTTTCTAGAACTAAAGATTATGCCATGGCCTGTAATATTACAAGTTAGATTGTTAAATTTTTGCTAGAACTAAGGATTGCGCCATGATCTATAATATCATTGGTTTGATTACCACATTTTACTCCATCTCGAGTCTGAGGTCATAGCATTTACTTGCTTATTTTCTTATAAATATATCCATATTCAAGAGATTCCTCATCCAACAAGAAAAAAATGATTTTAATATGCAAGTAATCAGGTATTCAGCCTACTTAAAAATACAAATAAATTGATTATAAAATAAATAAATATTGGCTATGAAATTATGTAAAAGTGCAATTAATGTTTTCGCAATAAAGGGTAAAATAGACTACTAATGAAGTCTTGAATTTTCTTGGGACCAATGATGAAAAATAGGACTAAATTATCCTAAAATTTAAATAGGATGCGCTATTTTTTTGCAATGAAAAGTAGGACGTAATCAGGGTTTTTTCTTGTTGTTTCATGTCACCAATAAGGAGTTACTAAATGTTGTCTAACATAATCTAAATGTGTTTTTAGAAAGAAAAATAGTGTTTTTCATGTCAAACTATCTATTATGTGTCACATTTTGTGAGAAATAATCTAGGAAGAGACACTAACAAGTTTGTTCAAGATTCAATCTTCATATGTAATTATTAGTCATGTAAGGGATTAGTAGTCGTAAAGAGACAAATATGAGTCCACAGGGATGGATAGGAGATTAATTAAGATGGTGAAGGGAAAAATAAAAAGAATTCCATACCTTCAAGATGTAAAAGCACAAATCCTACCGACTATATTTGTACCACAAAATGAATACTCAGGATACGCCAGCCAACGAACAAGCCTTTCATAGTGCTGAAGGTTCAACAAATGTCAATGCCCCTGGACGAAAAAACGTAAGAGTTAAAAGATACATAAAGATCAATGTTACAACGAACGTGCCAACAAAGAAAAAGTATTGGTGCAATTGTTGATTCGAAACATATTTTACATACATAATACTTTGCCTCTCCATTCCACAAGTGCCTGAGCCCCTCCGTTCAGTCCTGAAGGTAATTACGACAATTGAAAACAATTGAATCACACTAAAAAACTTGACAATAAGAAGCTAGTGAAAAAAATGGATAAATGATCAATCTGAGCACCCTCTTATGAGATTCAGTTCAAAAATCTCTTCAACCAGAGAATAAAATTTTCTAAATAGAAACTTAACAGCAATAATGTCAATGCACTCTAGAAAAGAAAAAACAAAAAGAAGATTATTTTACATTGACACCCCTCAAGTTTTGGCAAAATATTATGGACCACTGACATTGAAGAAATAACATTGGAGACTCCTTGAGTTTCTTGTGTTATAAAAACTGCACCCCTTTAAAGTTGATATCGACAAAAAACACACTATCCAAATTCATATTTGCCACTGTTTTTGTTGATTTTCAAAGTTTTAATTTATTTAAATTAATGAAAGGGCTATTTCATTTACAACTTTTTAGTAACTCTATAAGGGAACTACTTACTGGGAAAAAAAAAACTCAGTAAGGAGCCTTTGTGTGCTATTTGTCAAATGCTCAAGGATTACCATGTTACTTCACCAGAACCCTGGGGATATCAGTGTACTTCACACAAGTACAAATAATATCAAAATCATGAAGATATAAGCATAAAGTTGTGCTTCTATTCACTGATTTTTTTACAAAAAAAAACAGACTTAAGAACTAACGCATACTCAAACTATGGCTTCCTAAACAACTACAAATTTTATTACTTCGTGAATAGTTAGTTTTAAAGGGAAAAGGAGACAATAAGATGAATGCATCAGACACATCAACAACGATGTACATGCGTCTGCACACATACACTCAACCCCGAGGGAAGAGGGAGAGAGGGGGAGAGAGGGAGTATACCTGCAGACCAACAACAAGTGATTCTAATTATGTGGTTGTTCCTAGAGGATGTGATAGTCTGCTACTTGAATCTGGAACCAGAAACCAAAACATAGCCGTAACCACATAATTGGATGTTAATTCGAAACACTAGACTAAAAAACGTCATTTCATATTTGGAAAAAACAAGAAAAACCAAGTAGAATCATCTAATCAAAACAATTAGAGATTCTATTGGGGCGTTGATCCCTCAAAACCGTTTTCATTACATTAGGTCATTATTTCATCCCAGTCCGTTGGTAAACCAGAAACAATGGACATGAATATTACATTGTTGCCAGTAATTATAAGACCATCACCAACTTATAAAGGCCATAATATCACAAAGCTAGAGAAGACAATGACAATAAAGATGATGAAGAGAAATAAGATCACCTGCTGCATTTCGACTATAAAAGGCATTAGATAAAGCTTCACCACTCTCAATTATGTGTTTTTCTAAGAACCTCAGTTGCCTTCTTTTTCTTGGATTTCACGTTCTCTGTTGTGAATCTTTGCACAAGGTAGCATACATCTTTAGTGTGTCCTAAATTTGATATGAATAGAGGGACAAAAACTCTAGGCACAAGAATGGCGTGTGTTATCATGTACTTTAAGTAGCTAACAGTGAAAATATATGATAATTTGAAGTTCTCAAAAGATTCAACCTCATATGTAGTTCAAATTAATAGGTCCTGCTAGAAGCTTCCAACCCAAAAATGAATTGGCAATCGATGGACAGACTCGACAACCCTATAATGCAATTCGACATGGTAACAATCTCTCTTTCCACCCTCCCTCACATGTAACCTAGGCTTGCATGTGGGCGACCAAATGGAACAAAAAAAAACAGATAAATGAACAAATGAATTCAAATGGATGAGACTTGACCCACTGACCAAACTGAATTGGACAAACAATATCAAACTAAGGAGAAACTTATAGTGGACAGACAAACATTATGGAGAATTCAAATGAGTAGAAACTTGTCCAATCGAACACCCAAAATGCAACTCTAATACCGTATATAGAGGCACCTGACCCAAAACCTTAGTGACAATAGGTGGAAGACCCACAACCATATAAATCAACCTTGGATGCACCCAATCTTTTAACAAAGTATAAAAGTTCTTGTTAGAGGACCTTAAGGGAAGGAATTTCTAATGCTAAAGTTACTAGCATAGGGCTGGAGTTGACCATACTCCAAAGATAACCGACAAGTCAAAGGCTGCAATACAAAAGATTGAAAAGAGATTACAGTTACTGTTTAACATTGTCAAAAGATTTTGATGAAAAGTCTGATAATGATGAGGAAACACTTGAGATAGATGTGAGTGAAAGGGATTCAAACTAAGTTACAATAAGGATATAGCCAATGAAAGTTACAATAAAGATAAAACGGTAAAAAAGAAAAACTTTAATAAACCCTAATAAACTAGGTTGCTATATCTCCAACATTCCCCCTCAAGTTAGGCGCAAAAATGTCAACTAAGCCAAGCTTGACAACGGAGCCCCGAAGAATGAATAGAGTGACAGGTTTGGTAAAAACATCTGCAGCCTGATCACTGGTCCCCACCATGGTTCAAAGTCGCGGTATCGGCCATCGACTCAGAGGGCACTGATACACATCGGTTGCGGTGTCGTGGTGCGATATTGGCCGATATGCTCAAAATGCTAGAAAAAAAAAATTTTAAAAAATTTAAAAAAATCCTAAAAATATAAACATCATCATTCATGCATTATATGTCTATAATATATCTAAAAACACATTAAAAATAATTAAAATAAAACATAAAGACATTACCGAAAATAATTATCATTATGAATGTTTAAGGTAAGCACTTCAGAAATATCATCATTATTATTGTCTCTAGAATAATACAAATTGGGATAATTTCCACCATAAGGTTAATAATTTATCATTTGATTTAAAATAGAATAGTTCAAAATATTTATTTAAAAAATAAATAATCTAAATATCTAACTATTACATTAAATATTTTAATGATTTATTAAATAGTAAATTTAATCTAAGTGAACTCGGGCAAAAACGTGAACCAAAAATCAATTAGCCACAAATAAAATAGATTAACCACACTGTATTAATAAATTAACCACTCTAAGTAAAATAAATTAACCACATTTTAATAAATTACTCACACTAAGTAAATTAAATTAACTTAATAAATTAACCACAGTCAAATAGACTGGGTCACTGGGTTTGCCTGGGTTTGATACTCTCAGACGAGAGAGAGAGAGAGACGAGACTCTCAGTCTCAGACGAGAGACGAGAGGCGAGAGACCATCTGCGATTGATGATGCTAATCGAGTCTCAAGACTTCGACTTCGATCAATGATGCTGGTCAGGGGCTGTTCGAGACTTTGATTGGGATCGACAATACTGGTCGAGCAACCTAGGGTTTTTGCAATTGATCTGCGACGTGATGCTAGGTCTTTGCTGCGAAGAAGAAAAAGAAAGGGAAGAACTTGTTAATTGTTGTGCGAATGAAAAATTTAGAAGAAAAACAGTTATGCCTTCAATTTTAAGGTATGCCTCCTGTAAATCTGAGTCTCAT
>CM042191.1:32552483-32566240 GCA_023539305.1 Ilex asprella
ATTTTTTGCTTTATTTTCCATCCCCCCTTTTTTTTTTTGGATTTTTGTTCAATTTTCAGAAAAATGATTTAGGCGTTACAGAAGTGGGTCTTGTGTTGTTGTTCTTTATCTCAGATTTGGGGGGATTTTGTCACTGGCACGTTCGACTCGAAAAGATTCTAAAATGAATCTCCTGAGTTAAACCGATGAATCACCGAGTCTATTAGTTTCGGCCGATACGTCCGAGATATCGCCGAGATATCACCGACACTAGTTGATTTCGGAATTTTTTCGTTTCGTGTATCGATATCGTATCGCCACTGGCCGAGGCGGAAACGACTCGACCGAGTCGTATCGGACTCGGCCGATACCTTGAACCATGGTCCCCACAAACGATGGATAGACAATACCACTACTAACTTTCTCCCGAAGAAAGTGAACATCGATCTTTGTATGTTTTGTCCTCTCGTGTAATTCTGAGTCAGAAGCGAGCTGAATAGCAGATCGATTATCACAATATACTATAGATGAAGAAGTCACTGAAAATTCTAACTCACCAAGAATCCATCGTAGCTAGATAATCTCACATGTGTCAAATGCCAAGTGTCAAGTGTCAAGTACCCGATATTCAGCCTCTGCTGACGAGCGAGAGACAATTGACTGCTTCTTACTTTTCCAAGAAATAAGATGAGTCCCTTAAAAAGCACAGAAGACCGTAGTAAATCGACCGTCACACGTTACCCCATAATCTGAATCTGAATAACAAGCTAGAGAACCAGTCTCAGATCCTGATGCATAGAATAACCCAAGTCCAGGAGAAAACTTGAGGTATTGAAGAATATTGTAAACTGCATCAAAATAAGGCTAACATGATTTGTGCATGAACTGACTAACTCGGCTAACAGTGAATGAAATGGCTGGCCTAGTGTTGGCTAAGTAGATAAGTCTACCTACCAACCTCTGATAGACAGTCGGATCTCTCAACTCCTCACCTTTAGCAGTAAACTTTAGGTTTAGAATCATGGGTGATAATACCGGTTTACACCCCAGCATCCTAGTGTCTGAGAGAAGATCCAGAACATACTTTCTCTGAAAAAGAATAATACCTCTGCTGCTACGAGCAACCTCAATCCCAAGAAATTATCGCAAAAATCTAAGGTCCTTCACATCGAAGGCCTTCCCAAAATCTATCTTCACATGCGCAATCCTAGAAACATCATCTCCAGTAATAATAATATCATCAACATATACCAAAAGGATGACACACTGTCTAGAAGGATTGCGTCGAATGAAGTAGGTATGATCTAAATGACATCTAGTGAACCCTAGACGTACAACTACATCACTAAAGCGAGAGAACCAGGCTCGTAGTGACTGTTTCAGTCCATAAAAAGACTTACGCAATTGACATACCTTTCCAGCATGCTCCCACTCACCACGAAAGTTCGGTGATGTATCCATATAAATAATCTCGTCCAGATCACTGTGAAGAAATGCATTCTCCATATCTAACTGATGAAAAGACCAAAGAGTACTCCACAGCTAGAGAAATAATCAATCGAATAGTAGTCAATTTTACCACGGGGATAAAGGTAGCACCAAAATCACGACCTAGTACTTGAGTAAAGCCCTTCATCACAAGCCTAGCCTTGTGACGATCAATAGTACCATCCGTAAGAAACTTCAAGGTGTAGACTCAGCACAGCGAACAGGCTTCACCCTTAAAGGTAAAGAGACAAGATCCCACGTATGATTACGCTAAAGAGTGTCTATCTTCATCTGCATGGCAAAAACCCACTAGGGCTCTCGCATATCCTCTGAAACAAAGTGAGGAACCGGCATATCTGATACGACCCATACTATAAGCTTGAAATGTAGGAAACAGATCACCATATGAAACATAAATAGAGATCGGATATAAAATCCTAACGGTCCAACCATAACAAACAACTGGACGACGATCACGTCGCGGATAACGATGCCCTAAATTATTATCCCCCAATAACAACGTCTCATCAGGTAAAGTAATTGATTTAGTACCTGAAATCTCCTCAGTACTAACAACAAGTGCATCAATATGTTCAATAAACTGAGAAGTATTACCTGCATCGCCTGAGATAGAGGGGACATCAATAGGGGGTGAGAGCGAGGGGGACAAACATAAATCTACAAAGGAAAAAAGATCGATGACTCTGTACTGACAGGGACAAGTGGCTCTGGAGGAAGAGAGATGGGTGACTCTGTAGTGATAGTGACCAATAGTTCTGGCTCCTGTGGTAATAGAAAATCAAAAGGAATATCATCAACTGGAGGGGCAAACACAGGACTGAAAGAAAAATAAGGAATATGCTCAAGAAATGTAACATCCATGCTGTGATACATACGGCTCCTAATAGGATCATAACACCGATACCCCTTAGACTGATGACAATAGCATACAAAGACACAACAAATCGCTTTATCATCAAACTTATGGTGAGTAGGAGACCGATTCTGAACAAAATATATGCATCCAAAAGCACGAGGAGTGACCGAAAAAAGTGTCCGCTCAAAAAATAAGATCTGTAAGAAAGTCCTATGCTGAAGAACACGACTTAGTGTACGATTGCACAAAAAGGTTGAAGTCAACAACAAAATGTCAATAAGATTTTAGTACCCCTATGCCTCAAAGCATACAACGTACCATCCCTATGAAACTCCTATTTTTCCTTTCAGCAACGTCATTTTGCTTAGAAGTATATGGACAAGTGAGTTGCTGAAGAATACCATGAGAAGAAAGGTGAGACACTAAGGCATCAGACACGTATTCTTTGGCATTATCCGAACGAAGAGCACAAACAATGACATCGAATTGTGTCTTAATCATCTGTAGAAACTGAGTAATTATAGGGAGTACATCGAACTTCCTATGCAAAAGGTAGACCCCAAGTATATCGAGTATGGTCATCTATAAATGTCATATAGTATCAAGCACCTGATAGAGCAGTAACAAGAGAAGGTCCCCAAATATTAGAGTGTATTAGATTAAAAGGCTTGGGTGACTGGTGCATGCGAGGAATATAACTGGTCCTAACATGTTTTGATAGAGAACATATAACACAGTCAAGTTTATCACTAACACAAGCATTGTTCAAAGCAGAAAACAACATACATAAATATTTAAAATTTGTATGTCCAAAACGGTCATGCCACAACTGAACAGTTTGTGACCAAAAATCATAACGACAACTACTAGTTAAAATACTAGCATGCAAGCTAAAGACAAAACAAGTGCAGGTGTAGGTGATGTAGGTAGAGAAACTGGTGAAACTGGAGGTGGATTGCCTAGATAATACAATTCATCTCTCTCATGTCCCCTGATAATAATCCTCCTAGTACTTAGGTCCTGCAAATAACACGAATCAGATAACATAACTGTACAATGAAAATCTCTAGATAATTGATGTACAGATAATAGATTCATGGCTAACTTTGGTGCATGAAAAATCAAACGTAATGTAAAGCCATCTAGGAGGCAGACTATACCCCTACTAACAATAAGGGTATGTGTCTCGTCTGCTAACTGAACCTGTGTATGTAACTGCTCATAAAAAATGGTGAAGTGATGAGTCTCACCAGTCATGTGACCATTCGCACCCGACTCTAGCATCCAAAGAAGAGCTAGACTGGCGTGAGCATAAAAGGCACGAGGTATACCTGCAGTGGTGGCAGTAATAGAAGTCGGACCCTGAGAAGTCAGGGCAAACATAAGTGTATCCAATTGGGAAATGATAGCATATATATCACTCTGCCAAGGAGGAATAGTAACAGCAGGAGTAACAGCAGTAAGTGATGGTATCTCAACAATTACAGCAGTACGACCGCGAGGAGGTGGCTTAAGCTCCGGATGCAGCTTCCAACAAGCACCCCTGAGATGTCCTAATCGGCCACAATAATCACACTGATGAGTATCCCCTTGTCTACGCTGATCTGGGACACCCTGACAGCGCTAGTCTGAGCACTATCCACCCCTGACTGAGGATCCTAAACGAGATCCTACAGCAGCTGCAAGGGCCATCTGGTCAACGGAAGAGTCAAGGCTGCAACTGGAAGTGATGCAATACGGACGCGGCGCTCATGCTGCTCAATCATTGCATACACCTCATAAAGAGAAGGAAGCATCAACATCGACAAGATCTGAGAACAAGATCCCTCAAACTCACCACGAAGCCCTATAAGGAACTTGTGAATCCTATCATTTTGCTCTCGAATATGTAAGAATGTTGCTCCCTCGAGCTCTATCCTCATAATAGCAACAAAAGAACATAAAGTCTCATACTCAAGCTATCGCTTGGTCAAAAATCCATAATAATCGTGAACGGTCATATCTCTCTGCCGAGCATATGAAAGCACCTAAGAAAGCTCATAAACACAAACTCCTCGTCCGGACTAAGAATACATCTCTGATAATGCGTTCTATAGCTTCAAAACAGAGCTATGAAACTGGTGAATCCTACAAACAGATGGCTCCATCGAGCCAAATAACCATCCAAGAATGGCACAGTTTTCAGAAAACCACGCAGAATATCCAGAGTCGTCATCAGCTGGCTTTGAGTTAGATTCCGTCAGCCAACCAAGCTTCCTTACTCGGCCTAAGAAAAACTAGAATGAGCGAGACTACTCAACGAAGTTATGGCCATTCAACAACTTTGTTGTAACTTTCTGAGAGATCATGTCCAACAGTGCTGGCAATGCAACTATGCCAGTAGATATTGTAAGCTGGTCAAACATAAAAAGAGAAGTACCAAAAGATGTCTCAACGGTAAAGGTGTCAACAGTAGGGGTCTCAAGTCCCTCAGTAGTAGTCATATCAATAACAATACTAAGGCACCGGTGACAGAGAAACAACTCTAAGATAAATAGAAGGATAAAATAAGGGAGAACAATATACCTCCAGTCGAACAGTAACGACAGATAAAGAAGGTCCAAAAGAGCTCATAAATAATCAGATCACGGTGACTAGAAATCCAATAAATATAAATAAATAATTTACTGCATCAAGAACATATCAACGAAAAAGAAGAAGGTCCAGAAAGCTCCCAAACAATCAGGTCACGGTATCCAAAAATTCAATAAATATAAATAAATGATCTACTGGTATGGACTATAATGTGTTATGATATGGACTGGTAGGGTTTTATGGGCGGCTGGGTTTTATGGGTGGATGGTCTAGTTCAGGGAGTGTTCTGGTCGGTGTGCGATGCTTGAATGCTTGGGCAGTCGGTGGGGTTTGTCTGTGTAAGTTTTATGTTGGTCAGTGGTTTGACTAAGAGTAAGAAGTCTCGGTTTTGTCTTGGTTTTGAGGTCAGTTGGTAGCAAGTCTGTTGGTTTATATGAAGTTGTAGGCTATTTTGTCTTGGGAAGGATGTCGCTAGGCTGTTTCGCTGGGAAAGATGTCGCTGGTTTGGTGGTTTGGCTGTCACTGGGGTGTTTTGTCTTGGGATGGCCTGTGGTGGTGGCGACAACATGGAAGAGGGGCTAGGGTTAAGGTTAGGGTTAGGGTTTGACTCTGATACCAACTTGAGATAGATGTGAGTGAAAGGGATTCAAACTAAGTGTAGAGCCCTCGTATATATAGTCAATGAAAGTTACAATAAGAATAAAAATGTAAAAAGGAAAAACTTTAATAAATCCTAATAAACTAGGTTGCTATATCTCCAACAGAAACAAATCTCACTTTTATGCAAACCAAAATGAAAAGTTTGTTGCTTCATCAAGAAAGGGAATAGATTTTACATTCCCGCAACACAAGCAATGCACATCTCCAAATAAGTCATCAATGTTATATAAATCAATAAGTTCAAAAGAAAAAAAAAATCGCTAGATAAATCACAGAGAAAATAGCAGTTACCAAACATAATCTCAGAAGGATGCAGCCAAATTCAGTCCAAAGAAATGATTTGGATACTTCATTGATGTTAAAATTATTATTTTTCTGTTACAAGTTCCAAAAGATTTGAAACCATATAAATTCATCATAGTAAGAGGAATTATAGGTCTTTGAAAGGAGAATGGAGGGGTACTTGAGTTTTTGAGCTCTAAGGAACATTTCCGGGCTGCTCCACTAAATGCTTCAGGGTAATGGTGTTGAGGCACTCCCCAGCAAGCATCTTAACTAACTCAACAAGGAGATCCGTCTTTTCATATATTGTTAACCCACCCTACATTCCACCACAAGAATTATGGAAAATAAAGCAAGATGTTAAGCTCCAAGTGAACGAACGAAGCAGCTGCTTCAAACTATGATAACACTAGGGCCAAATAAAAAGGTTGTCATCTATGAATCATGGATACTTCGTTAACGTATCCGTATCTAATATGATATTCGAAGATACGTATCGAATACACATCATATGTATTCAATAATTAATAAAATAATTAATACGTATCGGATACACATCATATGTATTCACAAAAGAATTCATCAAAGGAGAATCGTATGCCATAAATATTTAGACACTTGGTAAAATATTTTGTAAAAGTAGTAATGAACAAGCATGATATATTGTTTTTAAAATGTTTAGTAATACGGAGAATTTTCGAAAATACGTAATATACCAAACCACTCAGCTCAAGTCCAAAAGAAATGTTGTCACCCCATGTTGATTGAGAGTTGTTGATCCCTTACATTGTTCTTCCACGGTTTCGTTTCTTCTTATATGAAGTATCCAACCTTCCTTTTTTCTCTCTTTCTCTCTCTTTAGTGGGAGGTCACCAATGTGTTTTTCTCCAAATTCAATAACCAAGTCCCCTATTTATAGGTCTTCAGGACTCCTAAGAATATTCTATAATGTGGACATGTGTTATTATTTCCTTGGTCTGGGGAACCTTTCTACATTTTCCCTTCACTTCCTTACTTAGAACTTTCTAGGCTCCAATTGTAGATATTTATACAATGGTTAATCCTCCACATCTCTAGAAGTCTTCATACTAATCTAGGACATTGTGGAGTACTCTTTATCACTCTAAAAACCTTCCGGACTCTTTCGGAGTGTTCTAGGTTCCTCAATGTTCTAGAACCTTCCAGATCTTTCTAAAAACTTTTTCAACATTTGAGATTCTTCTAGATTGTTCTAGACTATTCTAGGTTATTCTTGAACTTTCTAGAACTTTTTAGAAACTTCTCCGACATTCTAGATTCTTTTAGATTATTCTAAATTCTTCTTTAAAATTTTTCTTATTCCTTCCAAGATAATATTTCCTAACTAGTTCCTTTCCAAAATAGAATGGGATATTACAGTGATCCTTCGGCATTTATAGTTCCAAGACTATTATTTATTATGAGTTTTGTTTTTGTATGATCTTTTCTTTCTCCTTTGTCCGGTTGTTCCACTTTCTGAGCTCTCAAATCCGGCTAAATCAATTAACTTTTAAATCAAAGGGACAAAATAAGATACTAAGATAACAAAAAAAAAGAACAACATTAATATTCTGAGAACAAGAAATGAATTTAAACCTTCAAGCTGAGAGAAGATCACTCCATCATATTTTTTTTTATAATAATAGAATTATAATATATTATAAAAATAAAATTATAATTTAACAACAAAGATACATGGAAAAGAAATATCAATTCAATTGTACAATATGGAATAAAATTACTATGACAGTGTTGAAGGGTGTGTGCACACTACGCCCATTACGGATAAAGTTAATTCTTCATGGCATTTTTGCAAACAAAAATAGGTAGCACAATTTCTATTACATATAAAAGAGCTAAAACCTAAGAAGCACGAACGCGTGGTTGTGTCGGATAGGACTCCGAAACGGACATGCGCTGGACTCGGCCAAACAAGTGTTTGACATAGCTAGAAATATACTGAACAGTGAACTCAGTCAAAAACATCTAAGACACAATTAGAATATGACCAAGATTTTTATTTTAAAAAAATAGTTTTTAACTATTAAGAGGGGTGTATGAAGAGGAAGGAGAGGAATAAGAAGCTGAAGATGAAGGAGAGGAATAAGAACAAAGAGTAGAAGAAAAAGGAGGAAGAGGGAGGAGACAAGGCAAGAATGGGGAAAGAGGAGGAGAAGAGAATGAGAAGGAGGAGAACGAGAAGGGAAAGGAGGAGAGGGGGAGGAGAAACAAGAGGAAAAGCATGAGAAAAGTGAGGAGAAGAAAAAGTAGTAGAAGGAGGAAGAAGAGATGCAAAAGAAGAAGAAGAAGCAGAAGAAGAAGAAAAAAAAAAGGAAAAGGAGGAGGGGAGAGGAGAGAGGGGAAAGAGGAGGAAAAAATGAAGTAGAAGAAGAATATAGATGACAACGAGAAGGAGGAAGAGGAGAAGAAGGAGAAATAGAAAGAAAAATAGAGAGAGAAGCAAGAGAAGAATGAGGAGGAAGAGACGCAAAAGGAGGAGAAATAGAAGAAGAATGAGTTAGAGGAGTAGAAGAAAGGAAATGGAGTAGTAGGAGGAGGAGGCTGGGTAAGAAAGGGGAAGGAGGAGGATAAAAAGAAGGAGAACGAGAATGAGAAGAAAAATGAGGATAACGAAAAGGAAGAGAAAGATGAGGACAAAAAGTGAGAGAGGAAGAGGAGGAGGAAAAACATGAGAAGAATGAAGAGAAGAAGAAGAAAAAGTAGGAGGAAGAGATGCTAAAGAAGGAGTAGCAGCAAGTGGAGCAGAAGAAAGAAAAACAAGGAAGAAGAAGAATGAGGAGGAAGGAGACTGAGGAGAAGGGAAATAAGAGGAGGACGAAAAGATGAAGGAGAAGAAGAATAAAGAGGACAACAAAAAGGAGGAGGAGAAGTGGGACAAGGAGGAGCGGAAGAATGAAGAAAGAGGAGCAGAAGAATAAGAAGGAAGAGGAGGAGGAAGAAAAGGAAAAGGAGAAAAAGGAGAATATATTTTAGACGATGTTTTAGATGACTTATAAAAACTGTTTTTAGAACTTAAAACTTTTAATATTGTTTGATATTAGTTATTAGGGGTAAATTTCACTAACAGCCCCTCGAGATTAGCCTTATTTCAAGGACACCTCCTATGATTTTTTAAATGTCATGTTAGTTAACAGACTAAACGAAAATAGAATTTTATTGATTTACTCTTAAAAGCTTCAACCTTATTTTTTACCCTTTAACCCCCCAATAATTTCTAAATTACACAACAAACACCCTAATTTAATTTAGAATTTAATTTCATCAAATTAACGTTTAATATCATTAATTCAAATATTAATTTCATTACACTAATATTAATTTCATTAACTTAACACCAAATTAATAATTTAAAATTTAATTTCATCAAATTAAAGTCAATTTGATATTTAATTTAAAATTTAATTTTATCAAATTAACATCACATTGAAATTTAATTTCATCAAACTAATAATTAATTTCATCAATTCAAATATTAATTTCATCAATTTAACATCAAATTAATATTCTAAAATTTAATTTTGTCAAATGAAAGTCAAATTGATGTTTAATTTATTTTATTAAAAATTTAATTTTATCAAATTAACATCAGATTCAAATTCAATTTTATCAAACTAATAATTAATATTTGAATTAGTTTCAGCAAATTAATGCTAAATTAGTATTAGTGTGGTGAAATTAATATTTGAATTAATAATATTAAATATTAATTTGAGAGCAAATAAACTCATATTCAGGTTTCAAACCCATCAAAAAAAGAACATTCATATCCTTATACTGCTTCTACCAAAATGCTACATCAATAGTGAAAGGGTGATAGAGCTTCAATCCCTCACAAACTCTCTTAACGTGAGAATAATAATTTGCGAGACTCAAATTCCTTTGGTTTAGGCAAAAATGTTGTTGGCACACCTCATATGCACCAATAAAATTACCTGTGCCCGAATAATTAGTGGCCAAGTGATCCCAAATTTCTTTGGCCGTGTCAAGATAAAGTAAAGTGGAGCTAATACTAGCCTCAATGTTATTCAATAATAATGAAATAATTTGAGCATCTGCCTGTTCTCACTGATCATATCCGTGAGTGCCTTCATTGGGTTTAGGGTCCACTAAATATTTCTTAAAGTCTTTATCTTTAAGAAATACTTGGACTGATCATGACCATAAAATATAATTGGTCCCATTGAGCTTAACAGAAACCATGGGGCCATTAAGGAGAACAGTAAGAGACAAACTCAGTGGCAAAGGTGACGTAACAACAGAAGAATCATCATTCTTAGGCTCCATAGTCATATGACAAAAAAAAAATAGTCCAAGAGAAATAAAGAACTCAAAAAAAAAAAAAAACTCACCCAAGTGTGACTTGGACACAGAGAAGTCTCAGAACCGACCCAAAATCACATAAACTAAGGTGATCCACCTCAATAATGAAAGGACAAAGTCTAAACAGTGCTAAACAAACCTGAAATACGCTAAACACGAGCTGAACCATGCAAAACAAGCCTAAACCGGGCAAAGATAGGGTGAACCGGAGCTGAATCGGCTGAACCAAGCCTAGACCGTGCTTAACCAAGCTGAACCGACTGAACAACGCCAAGACCGTGCTTAACCGGTCTCAACAATGCCTGAACCAGTCTCAATCGCGCCTGAACCGTGCTGAACCGGACTGAGTAGACTGGGTCTAAACAGACTGGACTAAACTTGAGTGGGCCTAAGTGGAATTGGGCTCAATCCTGGGTTGGTCTAGGCTTCCAACCGACTGAACTGGGCTGGACTTAGGTTGCTGGGCTTTAGAACCAATTTAAGCCCGCAAATGTGAGAGATCCGATCTGACTTGACTTGGATTATATCGTCTTCTTCACTATGAGGATTTCAACGAAACCCTCGCCTCCAACACTAGCTCCCACAGTGTCACAACCAAACAACGACCACAACCATTCCAGCAGCAACCAACAATGAACACAACCACTTCAGTTGCAACCCATAGCGGCACAAACCGCTTTCACGTCGCACCATAGTGATGATAATCTCCAACAATGGGAAGACCAGTGGCAAACTCGCGACAACAATTCTGACAATCACTAACAGTAGTCGATACCACCACCACAGGACGACCAAGATGATCACTGACCACTTACACCATTGATTTCAACACAAAACAACTTATGAGATGCTCAATTTCAGTACAAACCCATCAAACACGTAAGCAGAACCAGTATAGAGGGTATCACAAAAATGACGCAGAAGCCGAAAAAGGGAAAGGAAGGAAAAGAACAGGAAAAGAGAAGATGATTAATGGGAGATTAAAATTAGACCTAACCGCTCTGATACCATGTTAAGTTTAGAGTAGAGACAGGCATAACATAATTTAAGAAAGGTAAAGAGAGGTTTTAACATACCCTACCTCTCACTATCTGTAATACCCCGTTCCATTTTGGCAAGGAACTTGTTAGGGAATATTATCTTAAAAAACATAAGAAAAATTTTACTGAGAAATTTAGAATAGTCTAGAATATTTGAGAAGTTTCTAGAAAAATCTAGAATATTGGAGAAGATTCTAGAAAGTTCAAGAATAATCTAGAACAGTCTAGAAGAATCTAGAATGTTGGAGAAGATTCTAGAAAGATCTGGAAGGTTCTAGAACATCGAGGAACCTAGAGCATTGTAGAAGAATCCGGAAAGTTCTAGAAAAATCTAGAGAAGTCTAGAATATTTTAGAAGGTTCAAGAAAATACTAGAAGATTTTAGAGAGATTTAGAATGTCCCGAAAAGTACCGGAAGGACTTAGAAGGTTGGAGAAGACTTTAAAATATTCTAGATACTTGTAGAATTGTCATGTGCAAAATGAGCTTGAAACCTAAAAAGATCTAGAAAATGAGAGATGATAGAATATTCTAGGGAATGTCCCCTAACAATGTCACATTCTAAAATAATCTCAAGATGCCTATAAATAGGGCATTTGGGATTGGATTAAGATAGAAGGGACACAAGTAGTCTTCCACTTCAAGAAAAAATAGAGAGTAAAAGAGAGAAAAGAAGGGAGGAAGAGCACATCAATAAAGGAGAAAGAAAATTATGAGAAAAAAGGAAAGACATCGATAGCATCTCACTCTATTTCGGGTAACAAGGAACACTCAAGAAGCATATCATTTGGACTTGAGGTGAGTGGTTTGGCATGCTACATATTTTCAAGAATTCTCCGTATCCCTAAACATTTTAAAAACAATACATCATGTTTGTTCATTATTACTTTTACCACTATTGTCACACCCCAATTCCAAGGGCATGACCAGCCGTGAACCATAGATCGATAACCTATGGAACACGTAAGCCTAATAATAAACTAACATTAACACTAAATTGATCTCATGTCAATATGTCAAAGTCAACATACCTATACATGTTTGCCCCAATTATCCAAACAAGTAAAGATGGCTATATGGTATATGCTACGGAAGTCGCAACACTATTAGTCCCCAATCAATTCTCTAAATCTGCTATTGACACTCCAATCATTTGCCTGAAAAGTTTTATTTTAAAAGTATGAGCTAAAAAGCTCAGTGAATGGAAAGGCATGCGTATTCAAAATTGCTGAAAAATATTTTTGGCATACGGCATTGTAAATCAAAAATTTGAAAAAATAACTTCACCAAGATAACCAATTTCTCAAGAATAACACAATCGAATTTCAACCAGAAATCATACTACAACGATGAATCATATCATAATGATGGAGACTGTACGATATCCAATAATCGATGGGAACCAATATCAAATACCAAAAGATCTCAAAATTAGATCCAACATCGTACTTAGGGTCACCACAACCTCACCCGGGTCTGTTCCCTAAGACGATCCGGTGAAGGTCACCAGGACGCACTAGGTATTGTTCCTTCAACCGTTGAGCACTAGGGTCACCTCAGCCTCCCCCGGGTCTGTTCCCTAGTGGCCAGAGTCACTTGCACACAGAAGAATAATTTCCCTGGAGTTTTAATTTTCGGTCCCATTTACCATCACAAAGTCTCACCATATAAACAAGTGATTGAATCACAATACTTCACAAAAGAATTCATCGTATGCCACAAGTATTTAGACACATAGTAAAACATTTGGTAAAAGTAATAATGAACAAACATGATGTATCGTTTTTAAAATGTTTAGGGATACGGAGAATTCTTGAAAATATGTAACATGTCAAACCACTCAACTCAAGTCCAAATGATATGCTTCTTAAGTGTTCCTTGTTACCCGAAATAGAGTGAGATGCTATCGATGTCTTTCCTCTTTTCTCACAATTCTCTTTCTCCTTTGTTGATGTGCTCTTCCTCCCTTCTTTTCTCTCTTTTACTCTATTTTTTCTTGAAGTGGAAGACTACTTGTGTCTCTTCTATCTTAATCCAATCTCAAATTTCCTATTTATAAGCATCTTGGGATTATTCTAGAATGTGACATTGTTAGGGGACATTCCCTAGAATATTCTATCATCTCTCCTTTTCTAGATCTTTCTAGGTTTCAAGCTCATTTTGCACATAGCAATTCTACAAGTATCTAGAATATTCTAAAGTCTTCTCCAATCTTCTAAGCCCTTCTGGTACTTTTCGGGACATTCTAAATCTCTCTAGAATCTTCTAGTATTTTCTTGAACCTTCTAAAATATTCTAGACTTCTCTAGATTTTTCTAGAACTTTCCGGATTCTTCTACAATGCTCTAGGTTCCTCGATGTTCTAGAACCTTTCAGATCTTTCTAGAGTCTTCTCCAACATTCTAGATTCTCCTAGACTGTTCTAGATTATTCTTGAACTTTCTAGAATCTTCTCCAATATTCTAGATTTTTCTAGAAACTTCTCAAATATTCTAGAC
>CM042191.1:32610547-32620758 GCA_023539305.1 Ilex asprella
CACACACACAGTGCAAGATCTGCATGCAAGTGAGAATTTCCATAATCTCCATCACCACTATATTGTCAGAAAATTAAACAATTAAACTTTGCAAAAAAAGGTCTTTTAAAGAGTGACTATTTAAAAACTCACGGTTTTATTCTTCCCAAGGATAATTTTAAATTAAGTTTTCCAAAGTAAACCAGCCAAAACAGGTGGGGCATATCTCAAATATTTCTTCTAGCATACATATGACAGAGGTATATAAATACCTTGGAAAAGTGTTGAATCTGACCACGTATCCACAATCCAAGAAGCCCAAGAAGACCGAGTCCAAGGAAAAACAAGAAAACAGACTCAACACTGAGAAAGCCACCAGCTTCAACAACTTCAATGGTACCATTGTAAAATGTACTCTGATATGGGTGCTGATCTATCTCATAAACAACAGTAGCCACAAGATCAAATGTTCCAGGCTGCAAGAAGACAAATTACAGCAAGTGTTTGAGCTCAAGCAATGATTTTGAGCATGTGGAAGTAGCAGAAAAACAAATCATCAGGCCAAAGAAATTAATACAGTATGCATGAAGTTCCACATAATGAATGTTACCTGCATAAATTTGCTGACAGCAAATATGTATGGAAAAGTAGCCTGAGCTGAAGGAAGAACTGATGCATTGTTAAAAGCCTAAAAAATGCAACCATGCACATTAGTAACAGTCTAATAGATCCAAGTACTAATAATAATGATAACTGAAAATAATAACAGCAACAGCATACTGAAAAAGAAACATTGAAAATAAATGTAATGCAAAAAGGGAGAGGACAGTTATGATTTATGCCCATAATGCAGAAGGGGAAAGACTTTTTTTAGGTTGGAGAACAGATAATATAATATAGCAAACATATATCAAAAAAAGTATGTGTAGTCTACACTTCTCTTTTAAAAAAAACATATAAATGTTTCTAGGGATGAAGCATTCATGACTACGAAACAAAGCAATGGTGTCTCACAACCTAAAACCAGATAAAAGGAATTACCATTATAATAATGAATTTAAAGCCAGTTTTCCGGAATTATACAAGTAGAAAATGTGAGAATTAGAACAAAATAAAAAAGTGTCTAGCCGCGAGAATCAACAGGGAGTACACATGTTGATACTTGATACTTATATGAGAAAAACACTTCTTTGTATGTGCCTTCATATCATCTGAATCAAGGCACTTAAAAATCAACAATGACCGTACAAAAAACCAATTCCTGTCCCATCTGGAAGTATTAAGAGATTCTACCCAAGCAACAATTTTTGGAGACATTGGAAGTAATGCCAACTGGTAGTGGCAGATAACTCAGTGTTAGCTCCCTATACTTCAAGGTTCTAGGTATTATTCATCGTAATACGTGAAGAGATGCATTCTGTTCAGATTGAATTTTGTATCACCATAACATGTATGAATATTTTGGAATAAAGCTTGCATGGACTTAGGTATTTGGTGCTTGACACTTTGATCATAACACATTTGGATTTGAACTAGTCAGTATTTTGTATTATATTTCTACAAATCCTTGCTGATTACAGAGACGCCACAGATCGTGTATAAGGAAATATTTAGAACCAAAGAATAATATTGTAAGAATCAATTATGTTAGTTCTGCCAATTGTTAAAAACTAAATACCCTGGAGGTTGAACTTGCATTAAACAAAACAAAAAGATATTTAATGCATGTCATGAAATCCTTATAGAAGTTCCGAATCAAAACAGTTGACATGGAGAATTACGTCAATATCATTGCTCATGAGCACCAAAATGTTTAACCCATACCATATAGTAGCTGAACGCAATGCCTACAAAGATTTTGTGTGTTGCTGTCGATCTACTAATAAGGAATGTGAAGCAACAGCACAACCTCCAAAATACAATTGCATAAATGACCAAGAAATAGGTGAAGGAAAAGCTAAATATCCACGAGTCTTAAATAATTACCTGTGTGGAAAGATTTTGAATCAAGTAATGCTGATCATAAGGAAGATGAACACTGGCATGAATTGCGAGGATATTAATACTGGATTCCCCTGTTTTTATCACCCAAATGTCACGATTTAGATCAACTCCGTTAATTCGACTCTCTACTCCAATATAACACTTCACATGTAGGACATGAGAAACGATGGCAGTCATTAAATTGGTAACACAATAAGAATCAATCTTGCAGTTTTCATAGGAATAGGTGTATCAAACAGAGTCAAACCAAGAAATCAGCACCAACAAGGCAACTTATCCTTTAATAAAACACTGGATACCAATAAATACATTATAACAATAACAAAACATTACCCTCGTTTTTCATTCCAACTAAAAGTTCAGATTCTTCTCCTGCTGTCAGTACTGCAAAAAAAAAAAAGGAAACAAAACTAAAGAACAAGTACAAAATTTTTCTAAGGTAAAAAATAGAAATTAAAAAGCAATGGAATAACTAAATAAAATAAAAAGGTCCTAACTTCTTGTAGGATTTTTGGGGAAAACACAAACTGTTTCAACTCCTGGAGCTGGACTAAAACTGTCACCACCAATATCCTGGACATCTTCACCAACAATTCCGAGACCACCTCCTTCTTCAGAAGCTTCAGCAACTTCAGTGTCCGATTCTGATTGACTCATAGCAACTATCCAACAATACAAAATTAAGTTCATACTTAAGCCGCACAGCACACACTAAGATCATGACACCTGATTAACACTTCAATGCAATAAAACAGCTAGAGAATTCACTCAGTATTCCAATAATATCATCACAAAATTTCAAGTGACAAGTAGCAGCAATGACAACTAGCAAGAACACAAGTCGAAAACTGAATCAAAGTAATTGAAGCAATCAACTACCGTTATATCAAAGATTGGACTAACAACAAAAAGCACATTGTATTGCACATAAAATACGCCTTTCTACCAGCCCATAATAGTGGTTGACTTTACTATTAAAGGCAAAATCACTATCAATCCATAAAATGCACAACAGCCACTATTGTCTCCAATACCAATCCAGCTGAATTTGATATATCAAACCCACTAAACATAAATGAACACCAATTATGAGAACACACAACACAAATTCACCACCAAGTAATAAAATTAAAATTAAGAATCGATTCCTTAAAAGGAAATTTTAAACGAATTACCCACCAATTTGCAAAGAAATTCAGATACATATACAATCGAATGACACATAATAAAATGGGATTTCATTCCAATAGATCAAGATCATCTGCACACAAAAGAAGCTCGAAAATTCTAGCAATAAACCCTTAAACAAAGACTACGTGACTCTCTGTGTTTATTCGTTGATCGAAAAAAAAAAAAGAAAGAAAAGAAGCAGCAAGCGAGGGCATAGAAATTGATCTAGATCGGAGAAACGAACCTTGGAGAAAAGGAGAGGCAAAGAGGAGAAGAGAGAGAACGAAGAAAACCCTAATCTTCATTGTTGCAAGAGAGCGCCCAGACCAACCGGAGATAGAATGATGAGCGAAGACGGAGAAGGTTGGGGTTTTTTGTTTTTGCGTTATTACAGTTTTGTTTGGTTGTGTTCATTTTTAGGCGATATGTAAATGTAAAGAGTAATAAACGCGAGGACGAGGCAAACCGGGCTGATCTCAGATGCTTCGTGGGTGGGTGGGTCAATAACGTACTCTCTTTGGGCACGGGTCTTTGCAAAATAGTGACGATGAAATTTGACCCTAACCTGACCCAAAAAAAAAAATATTTGACCCTAACAACGTGGTTAGTAGGATGTAAAAATACGTGACATTCTGCAAACACGATATTAAATTAGAAGGTTTGAACATGTTCATGTTTCATCAATAAATAAACTTGATATGAAATTGAATATAAATAAAATATTTTTTAACACACACTCTTTAAGAATTAACACAAATTTGTTTTATTTGATACGCTTAGTGATTAGAACCAATCAAAATAAACTCCAACTTGACACCAACTTGTTTTACCCGACATACCTAGTAGCTAGTACCAATAAAAATAAGTTTTAATCATTTAAATTTAAATTGTTAGAGCATATCTAATTATTATAGATTTAAATTGGAATAAAAATAAAATTCAATATTTTACTCAATTCATACCAAATAAAAAAAAGACTTATTTTTCAAATCAAGTGAGACAAATTCAAATATTTAATCAAATCTTCAATTATCAACTTTTATAGTATTTTTCCACAATCAAATAACTAATATTTCACACTCATTTAAATTTAAGTTTACTTTTACTCGTTTAAAGTATTTGTATTAAATTAAGTTTGTCTTGAAAATGTTTGCTGTAATAGTATTTATCCTTGTTTTTGTGGATAACAGGAAGTCATAACAATGTTCGAACAAGTAGAACATTTTCGTAATTTAAATGAAATCAACCAATAACTAATAAGCTTTTATAAAAGCTCAATAAGATGCAAATCTCAAAATATTTCCCATAATCTATATCCCAAATCATTATAATCATTGTGGATGATTGAATGAATATATCCTATTAACCTTCTAATGAGACCCACTAATCTAACCGTATAATTAGAGTATAAAATAAAAAAGTGTAACATTATAGATCTGCTATGGTGTGGAGCAGACTTAAAAAAAAAGTATATGAATATGAATATTTATATATATGTATACATATATATAGAGAGAGAGAGGGGGGGGAGAGGATAGTATAGGCCGAAATGTGTGTGAAACTGACCTCAAATCTATTCATCCAATAATAAGCAAGATGAAAATATGGTAGAAATTCACAACAGCTGCAAACTAAACATAAATCAGACCCCTAAAGTTCTCCATCTAAAAACAAACATAGAAAGCTTATGGAAATACATATCTCAACCACAGTAGCAAAGTTCTCCATCTAAAAACAAGCATTGAAAGCTTATGGAAATACATATCTCAACCACAGTAGCTGCAAAAGTAATAGGCTTCAGCTAATCAAAATAACAACAGGATGTGATGTGTGCGTTTGATCAATCAATCGCCGTGGATTGTATATCGCTCCCACTTTTTTGTCGGATCATATATCTGCATTAATTGATGGGGAAAAAACTGAGTAGGAATCGCATGAAAATAATACTATTAGGTACCACAAAATGCCTCTGCCGTGACGTCTACATACTTATAACCCATATGCTTGTCACCCCCAAGTAAAGGCAATCTAGAACCCCTTGGATCTGGCGGCCCGGTCAAGTGAACCCAAAACAGTTAGGATTTATTCTACTGGGCCACTTCTAGGCATGCCAATTTACAAGACCAAAAATGTAATAGACCTTTCAGACTTCAGCAACTCTTGGGGACCAGGTAAAAATTCCATATGTTAAAGTTAACCAAGTGCATTAGTGTGCACATATACAGACACAGACACACAGAAAGGAAGAGGGGGGGGGGGGGAGAGAAGTACCTCCCATCTTGAAGCAGGAAAGATATGCTTGTTCTTTTCATACCAATGCCTCTCAACAACCTTCCCAGCATGCGACTGTTTTGAAAATAGGAAACAAGATGAATATCCAGTTCAATCCAAATTTAAGAACTCTGACAAATGCATAATTCATGTGCTCGTGCATGTGCATATGTGCGGCCACACTCAAAAGCACCTTATTTCTTGAAATGCCACGTCATTATATACATAAACAGTATTAAGTATAAGATCACTTGAAACAAACGTCATGTAGGGTTCAAATAAATGAACAGCGAGTGTCATTTACGTAACATCAACCTTGCTAATAGGCTTTACCATGTTCCATCAATAGCACCTAACCTATGCCGATTTTGGCAGACCGTGCTCCACCCCGGTGAACTCATGCGGTTCCGACATGCCCAGAGGCCAGACGCAAATCAGTTCACAGTCCATAGGACCAACACTATTCGAAGGTGGGTGGCCCGCCCCACCTAGAACAGTCATGCTTGACTGTTTGAAACTTGAATCTGGTCTTTAGTCATTTGCATCAGACCAAATAACTCTTACCCAGATATGCAGGATTCTGGAATAAGACAATCAAATTAGATGTGTCATACCTCATCCTTCTCTATTGTTGCATCAGCAATTGTGCGCACATCCTCATGTACATCAAAGTGGAAAAGCTGTGCAAAATAGAACAATATATTCACCAATGACTGAAACGGCCAGTGCAAAATTAAACTAATGCATAAATAAAACTTGTATATTGTTGCTAACATGAAACATGTTGAATAAACATCCCGATTTCTTACAAATTTAACAGTATTCATGTAATTTGCCTACTTGGGGTCCCCCTTTTGATTGACAATTCTTTCAGACACTAAAGAGAGGAAAAACAACATATGATAATCTGTAATAAGGATATCTTTAACAAAAAACTTTAATAATGTTAAGGCAAAGTCGAAGACAAACTGATACAAGCTGAAATTCCTATGGAACTGCATGGCACTGATGGGAATTAAAAAGCTTTTAATAAAGCCAAACCGTACATGTTGGATGTGTGAATGTGAGTGTATGAGTGAGTGAGACAGAGACGGAGGTAGTAAGGGAGGGAGGGGTAACAAAAAAACATATTTTTCTTTAAGGTTCAATATTTCAGGATAGTTAGAGCTTTCTTCATATTTGAGGATAGTTAAGTGATTTATCATTAATACAGGCCACCCATCACCAAGTTGCGAAAGCAGTCCTCAATTCTGATTTCTCACCAACCTTGTCAAAAAAATACAAGACATAATCCCATGTATGACACAGACATACATAAAAAAAGAAGCTGACTATGCCTCCAAAATTTGCAAAAAAATAGATATGTTTAGACTCTAGACTACAAACTGAATCAGACTATTCAGAGACCCTTCTATTTTGTGCAGTAAGTTGTTGCAGACAAAGTGGGAAAAGAGAACGAATAATTGGATTTCAGTATCTCAAAAACTAGGAAAGAAATAAAGAAACAAATGTGCATTTCGTACAAACTACAAAAAGCCAAAAAGTCTGAACATTACCGGTCCACTTTTCCCCCTGGCCTTGTTAACAATCAGCTCATAAAAACTGTGTTGCTGAGTGTTCATTAACCAAAAAAACAAAGGTAAGCATACAAGTTAACTCACATCCACCATTATGAATTTTAAAAATGTAATTAAAGAGGACTTGCACAGTATCTTACATGAGGAATAATGAGATCTTCTTTCACATAAAGCAGATTCTCCACTGAAGTAGTCCGAATCTCACGAAACTCAGGTGCGAGTTGCTGCTGAACAGACCGTAGAAACTCTCCAATGGAATCACCTTTCCTAACCTGAGAAAGTAAACCGGCAGAAAGCCAGGACAAAAGGTTATTCCAATAGATTAAACAACTTGCACACACACACACACACACAGAGAGCAGATGAAACAAACAAGTAGGTCATTTACCTGGAGCACTCGCCTATGGCCTGCTCCATCCCAGTAGCTGTAAGTGATTTGAAGTGGCTCATCTGAGAAATTATAGCAAAAATTGGATTCAGGACAAATAATTCTTACACACATTTACATGTGGTAGCAGCTTAGACAGAAAAATTACTTTTGATCTGTTCCTGTTCTCGAAGCCACTGTTTCCGCAACCTTTCTCGCTCAGCTTGTTCCTCGGCCTCCCTCTCACTGTAAGAGTAGGCTTCACCCTCCAAAGGCAAAGCCAAGAATGAGTACTAAGCCAAAAAGCACAGATATAGACAGATAGAGAGAGAGGGGGGAGAGAAGGAAAGGTGCCACACCTGTCAGGCAAAAAGCTAGTTTCCACCGTGGGATCTTTGCCAAATTTCCTGCATCCAAACCTGTTCATATCTGTGTTTTCTACAGAAACACAAGGATAGCTGATATATTAGTGTGGGAAAAACGAGAAGCTGGGCAAAATTTCTGATTAACAAACTCCAAAACCTTGCCGTTTAAACAATAAACTGTATATTGATGAATTCTCTGCACTACCATGAAGCAACACAAAAACTATTGAGTTTCATGTTTATGGCCATACACAGTTGTTTTGTGATCCTATTGAAGGCATGTCTTTAACATAGCAATGTAATGGGACGAAGGCTCAAAGTTCACTGCATATCCATTATGTTATGGGCATCATCAATGCTGAGAGTGGCATCAATAAGAATAGCAAATAAAAATATCTCATAATGATGTCCACAATCTTAAAGGGTAACAGCGAAAGTTCCAGTTTAAATTACAGAAAATATGCATACTGTTTTCCTCATCTTCCTCTTCATTTCCATCCTCGAAATCATCAGAAAAAGATAATCGGGAGTTCCCCTTTATTTTCCGCTTCTTAAGCTTTTGTAATTGAAGCTCCTCCTCCCTAAAGTACAACAAAGAATGAACAAAATAAAGAAAGGAAAACAAACAAGAAAAGCCCTCAAGACCAGAACATACCAATCAAAATTGCGAATTTAACAAATGCCCGAGATTTACTCACTCTTGTTGCAGCTTCTGAAGCTTTTCCTTCTCTTCTTCCTCAATTTTGCTCCGGATATTGACCCTCTAGTGTAAAAACAAGTACCATGAAAAAGCTTTAATCAACCACTCCATATTATAATTGGTGTACAACTAATCCAAAACGTTATCCGCATAAAAAACAGTTACCTTCTCAACATATTGCTCCCTAGTGACCAGACCAACAGTTTCCTTCTTAAACGCAGTCTCAAGAATCTGAACACATACATCAAGACAATCAAACTTAGAAGAATGATAATCAAAAACAATGTAAAATCTCCCATAGAAACAAAAAGCATCGCAATAATGCCTGAGCGTCGATTTATCCACTTCTAAATGGCAAACCAACGTTACTAAAGTCGTTCGAAATTCCTTTAACTCTTATTTCTCATTTTATTCTAAGCAACCATGAATATAGAAATAAGCATACGAACGATGCGAAAACCCTAGATTGGGCAATTCGAAAAATGGGTATAAAATCTTTGAAACCCCCTATAGTTTGAATGAATCCATAGCATTTAATTTTCGTAAATATGTAATATACGGACCTCCGATGTACCGGAACCGAACTGGAGAAGACCGGGCTGGCCTTCAGAAGAGGCGGTCTTGTTCTTGAGCTCTTGAATCTTTTTCCTCTCGGCTTCCCTCTGCTTCTCGAGCCTTCGGATTCTCACAGCGTCTTGGGCTGTGCCAACATACCCATCCCCCATTCCAGCCATCTTTCCTATCCACCGAATTCCACCGCAGAACCACGGTTCGCCGGAGAAATAAAAGCACGTGAAACCTAGTAACGGAACATGAGCTCTATGTATATGATTTGGAGTCGAGTAGATTAGGGTCCAAGGAAATGATTAAGATCTTTTGTCGGTAAGTCCTTAACTTTGTTGCAATTTTCACATGTGCCCTTTACTTAGCAAAACTATAAAATTCACCCGCAAAATGTGCTATTTCTTCATCCGGTTGCTCTTTAAGTTTCTTCTAGACTAAGTTTTTTTTTTTAACACACATTATACACAACCTCTTAAAAGAGGAAGTGGCCAATGAGGTATTTAAATTAACACAAACACCCAAAACAATTCTGATGTGGGATTGCCCAATCCACCGACACCCCGGTGGATTACCATAATCGCAGGGCCTTTGACCCAAAGTGTGGGATGACTAACCATGTATTCAAGTGAAAAAACTCATTATATATAAGTGGGTCTGGGCCCTCACTCATTAATAGTGTCGGTCCTAGCCAATCGGAAGTCCTATGCGAAATTCTTGAATGAGATTCCACTTTTTATGATTATTATGATTATATAAGTGAGGTTCTCACTTGTTAATAGTAGATGATTTGTTAATAAGATAATTGAAGCAAAAATGTGATATAGAAAAATCAAATTTTTATATTAGAGCTATTAAACTAATCAACTAGCTCGAGTTTGGTTCAATATGGTTTTGTTTGAATTTGTTCATAATAATGACAATGAAAAAAACGATATCATTCATAATATTAAACAAATGAAGTATGATCTTATTCTTAAGGTTGGTCAGTATTCAAGTCGAACCAAACAATGTCACTCAGGCATTACTCCTCGGTACCAAATCTCAGCATCATTTTAGTTTCATAACAACTAAATTTTTTCACGTATCGATCTGGGGGCTACCAAGTCATCTAAAATTCCGTCAATTGCTGATGTCAATAGATGTTGCATGTTTTTGACTTGGGAACAAATGAAATTTTGAAATGTTAATTGTGATAATGTTGTGTGAATTTCACT
>CM042191.1:32620768-32646751 GCA_023539305.1 Ilex asprella
GTTCCATCGTATGGTAGGGGTAGAGTCTAGAGTAACTTCCTTATCCATACAAGTTGAATCTATAAAGCCAACATGCACATTGATGATTTGGAAATGTCATGCGAACCCAACACATCTAAGAACTAGGGAAACAAATCAATTAAACACCTACCAAGATCTAGTCACCCATGATCCTTAGTTCTCAAGTCTTCTTTTCGGTGAGTTAGGTGTGTTTTTTTTGTTTTTTTGTCAGATTATGTGGTATTCGAAAGTTACTTTGGACTCCAACTAATCCGAATTCGAATCGGGTAAGACCACAAGGGAGGCAAAGCTCTCCCTATCGAACGCAGTTGCGTTCCCAAAACTCGAACTCGAGACCTTGGTTAAACTAAAGCAATCCCTCACCAATTAATCTAACGCTCGATGGTATGAGTTATGTGATTTGGTTTAGGTGTAGTTATCCAATATTTTTTATCTAAGCATATTTATTTTACTTTATTTATTGATCGAACTTATTTTTATTATCGTTAAATTAGAGGAAAATGTATCATATACATTTGATCTTAATAATTAAGAGCTCATTGTATGCTTTACTATCTATATAATTTAAAGTTAGGAAGTTGAATAATCAATTTATAAAAATAAAACAACGGTCAAGATTGATTCAACATTCATCTATTTTAATATAATGGTACAAAAGTAATCCTAAAATTCATTTTCTTGTCAAAAAACATAAATTTCTCTACACGGCTATCGGTGCCTAACAATTCAATTAACACATTTTTTAATGTTAAATAATTTCATCAATGTACATATCGAAATTATCTATCTAATAAAACATATGAGAGTTTGAACTTATGGGGGTATTTTTTTCCCTAAATTTTGCACACCTAACACACATTTTTTCTCCCAAAAGTTAAAAACTCATTACACATTTCACAACACATAACTACACATTTATACATACACTCTAATACACATTTCAATGCATGTATAATATAATGATTCAATAGACAATAGTTTTAATCACGAAATATCATTAGTGTGAGGGCCCAGACTTATAAGGGAGTGGGAGAGACGACTCTCTTTTGATGTGTGACGAACTCCTTACGGGGGAAGAGAGGTCAAAGGCTACTGATTACACCCGAATAATCCTGTCAGGTCAACCGAAATTCTTGAGTGAGCGGATTTAGTCCCTTAGTATGAAACCTGGTATTAGTTTAGTTTTTTAATATATTTTCATCGAGACCCAAAATAATTTGATTGTCATTTTGACCATTTTTTTTAATTGATAGACACGTGGCAGCTCCAGAGGGCTCTCACTATTATCCTATTCGTAGGAAAAATATATTAAAAAAAAAGTAAAAAGCACATTTTGATTTGTCCGCTATTGGGAGTCAAAAATTATGCAGAGGACAGGACAGCAACGCCAACCACTGCCAGATATTTTCGTGAAAGAAGAAATGCCAATCCCACTGCCTTATAGCGCACGTGATTGCTCACAGTTATGTAAAAAGAAAATCCACTAAAAAATTAGTATAAAATTAATAAGAAATCTGAGATCCATTAATAAGACATAAAATTAGCAAATTAGTGTGTTTTTTAATCACATATTTCGTAAATGATTGAATCCGACAAAACACTATTAACAAATTAATCGAGAAGATGATAAGATTAAAAAAGAAAAAGAAAAATCGAGTTATTGGAATTTGATTCAACTCTCCAAAAGGGAGCGTGAATCAAATCCCTCGTTTGGCCCAAACGGATTACAATAAAATACATCGCCGCATGTTTAGCGAGGGCCTCCAACGACTAGTAGCACAGAAACCGCCACAAGTGCACCACCACCACCGCCACCGCCACCAGTTCGAACCTCAGCTTCCGATGGCAATGGCGTCCACATCGCTCGCATCTCAACTGTCTGGCCCTAAATCCGCTACTTCCTACTGCCCTCCGTTCTCTGGACTTCGTCGATCTTCATCGAAGCTCGAAAACTCTCTTTCTCTCTCTTCTACTCAGTCTTTCTTCCAAATCGTCGACTCTCACCTCCGTCTTTCATCTTCAAGAAGAGGTTCCAGGGGCGTAGTCACCATGGCCGGTTCTGGAAAGGTAGATTCGATTTCTTGTGTTGCGTCAATTTACTTTGTAGATCTATCTTTATTCATCTATTGTGTGCTAATAAAGAAGCTAGCGTAGATTTGGGACTTTCTTTGCTGTTACGGTATATTACGATTAAATTAGATTTTGAGCAAACATCAATCACAAAGGAAAGGTTAGATTTAGTGGTTGTTTGTTTGTGTATAGACATTAGTTAATGACCTTCTTACCTAAATTATGGTATTTGCTCAGCCTGAGTTCCTCCATTGTTTCGGATATGTCATGTAATGCAAGGTCTCCAACTCGCCTATTGAAATACTTTGTGTTAGCCTTCTCATTGCACTCGATCATCTAAAAAAGATCCACTCGGGATAGGTACTGCACTCCAATTTTGCGACAATAGCATTAGGTTCTTGAATTTATTGAGTTTGAAGAAACTTGTTCACTTTGCTTTGTAGTGCTTCATCTATTTTTCGACTGGTCACTCTGATGTTTCAACAACTTGATACCAAGCTTTTGAATTAAAATTTGGATTTGGCTATTGAGTGGCGTCCGACTTGTGTGCAGACTTGACATACACTAACTCTTCAGATCTTATTCTTTCGTAATTTATGTAGGACCTAAATTTCATTTTCATGGTACAATGCTTTACATATCATTTTTTTTTGTTTTGGTCACCAATAATATCTCTGAAAGTTCCATTGAATTTGTCAACTAGATTCTTTTGAAATATTTGTTTGATGCTTTCAACTGCAACAATACCTTCTATCAAGGATTCTACAGCTTATGTTTTAATCTTCATATCATCTGGCAGTGTCTAATTTGTCGTGGATGCTTGTGCTCTTCCCTTTCCCTATTGAATGCTTATTAATGACTTGCTATTATAGATTATTTCAGCAAAGCCATCTTATTGAAGAAAATTATGTTTATGCCAGTTTCTAGATGGCTTTTGTGTGGCTTGTTGGCTTTGATTTACTAATGTCCATTGTTTCCAAATGGAACATTGAAACATGTTTTGCGGTTTGATAGTGCAAAGAAAGAGAAGGGCCATGGCCCTCTATTGGTTTGTGTCAACTGAGGCCATTACAGTGTTTCTTTCCGCTCATAAAGTGTATGGATTGCCCGAATAGGTATATTCATTTTGCGCAAAGTGTGTGCCATCAGATTCAGACCTTCATACTCACACTTGGAAAATGGAGGATTGTACGTTGCACCAAGCAATGGCCTCAATCTCTCTCTGTTCTTTGTTATAGTTCATTTAGTTTCTTTACATCTGTCAGTCAGTCATAATTCTTATTCTATGAAGGAGGTGGCCCTCAACTTATAATCTTTATAGCTTTCTTAGTTATCAAGATGATTATCCTATTTTAATGTCAAAAGTTTAATCTTCCACCTTTCTCTTTTCTTTGCAGTTCTTTGTTGGTGGCAACTGGAAGTGTGTAAGTATCTTTGTCTTTCTCCATGCCTCGTTTTCGGTTCATGTTTATGTTCTTTTTTCACCAAATATTATTTTGGCTGGGGAATTCTATACTTTTTTAAATAATTTGAGGACTAAAAGAAACTATATTTAATCTGTTAGTGATTTTGGAACTTTTTTTTTTCTTTTTCTTTATTAAATCACAATGCTGATGGATGTTTTGGATGTTGGATGGTATTTTAGTTTTTATTGTCTTTACTGATGAGTGTGATCCATATTTTTATATAGAATGGCACCAAAGACTCTATCAGCAAGCTTGTATCGGACTTGAACAGTGCCAAGTTGGAGACTGATGTTGGTGAGTTATCCTTTTCCAGAAGTGTATGTTGATGAGTTGTCTTCTGCTTTCAATGTGTAATGTCATTTAGATGCAATGACTATTATTTAATATGAGTGTGTATTTATTATTGCATACAAATTCTCTCATTCAGTAAGTATGTGAGAGGGCCTAAGCTTGTTGCGCGTCAGTTTATTAAAATGCACTCTTGCTCATATACAAGTACTTAGTCAATTTCAATTTTGACCTTGCTATGCTGGCTTGTATATATCTGTGAAGTATTTCAAGCTTATAGGCAAGACTACTCTTTTGTTTTTTATGCTTGTGCTATCTGATCATCCAACCTGCTGATTATTTTGTTTACATGCTTTGCTTGAGGTGTCAAGATCCAGTGTACACTAGCTCCTAAGCATAGTTATTAAATCGTGTATTAGAATTTGGAAGACATATTGTTTTTTACAAAAAGTGTATCGTATCGTGTATCGTAAGATATGGTCCAATTTTAAATAAATAATAAAAATATATATATACCTTTAAAAAAAATCATACACTCATAAAAACATAGCATTTCATTAATACTCCACCAACTATTCAAGTCATCAACATAGTCCACTAATATTATAATACAAAGTTCACAATCATAGTTCACTAATTCAAACTTCAAACACCAAAGAAACTGGACTTTGTAAATAAATTAAAAAATTAACATTAATCAAGATTCAGAAATTTTGATACAAAAAAACAAAAAAAAAATATTTGGTTTTGTAAATAAATTAACAAAATTTCTTCCACTACACAGGACCACATGTTTGTTGAAGGTGTCTAGCCCAAAACGACGTTGTTCCGTAAAAAAAAAACAGCTTTTGCACGTACCGTTCGTATTGTATCGTAAAAACATATCGTGTATCGGACAATACAACGCAAAAATGATGCACAACTACGATCCATATCGTTTTAACTATGTATCGTGACGTGTCGTAAAATACGTATCGCGTATCGTATAATACGTACAACTATGCTCCTAAGTATCTGTGATATAAAAATGTGGTTGTCCCTACAAGTATAGCCTTTAAAACTCACCTGAGATGATAATGGCATAAAGAGAAATCATTGAATCATAATCTCATCGGCTTACGGCTGGTGAATGCCAATTAGGATGATTCATTCATTTTTTGAAGTGAGTTATTTATTAGCCGGCAGTATGTATTCCAGGATTTACACAGAGAGAAAAGAGGAGGAGAGGCCATTCTGGTTGTTTATTTTATTGATCTTCTTGTCTTCTTCTGACCTGTTATGTGTTTAATATACCGTGCTATTCTTGAAGTTGCAAAAGTAGTTTCTGATTGCTCTTTAGTCAGTTTTGAATCCAGAAGTTTCTTGATCTTAATTCTATCCTTTGACCTCTACAGATGTCGTTGTAGCTCCTCCCTTTGTTTACATTGAACAAGTCAAGAATTCATTAACAGATAGGATTGATATAGCTGCTCAAAATTCATGGACAGGAAAAGGTGGGGCATTTACCGGAGAAATCAGGTTAGCATCTTTATTCTTGATGGGCTCAATATTTATGACTTGCAACCATGGTTCTGAATAACGGTAACGGGTGATGTAACGGTATCGGTAACGGTGTAACGGACACGGGATATAACGGACGTTACGTAACAGTAACGAAAACCGAAGTCGTGAATTTTGTTAATTCATTCACAACTATCGGCAAAAATAAAAAATTTCTGTATATTTGGATCAAAATAAAATAAATTCAGTTTTTTTGTAATTTATAATAATTTTTTATTATATTCATGATTTTGATATGCTAAATTGCTTAATTAATCCAAATTTAGAGCAAATGAAAGAAAATTAGTTTAAGCAATTAATATCTATTTATTTAAAAATTGTATTCAAATTAGAAAGTAGTCAAAATAAATTTAGATCATTGGGATAAAATTAAAAAAAATTGCAATTGTAAATAAAAATTAGTAGTTGTTAAATTTGTACAAGAACGACCCCACCACATACAAATTTTTAATCTGTTTAAATCCACTCCTTCACACTATAAAAGAACATGACACTTGTCATCTATTCATTGACTAAATTTGTTGATAATGAATAACAACCATTCATTTTATAGGTTGCAGAAACAATAAAGTTCCACTTGATTTTTGCCTTTCAAAAGTCTGCCAACTGCCAACCCCTGACAGCCTGTCATTTCTCAACCCACAAACTTCACTTACCGTATTTTTTAGCCGGTCATCTCCTCCGGCCATAAAACAGCCATGGATGAGTAGTACAAGCTACCAAAAAAGGCCGTTACGGCAGTGTAACAGACTGTAATGCTCTCATAACGTCCATTATATCCCGTTACGGTGCCGTAACGGCCGTTATATGTGTGAAATTTATTTTACCCGCTATAACGGGGTGTAACGGGATCGGAGCTCGTCGTTACCGTTACGTAACGGCCGTTACGTGCCGTAACGGCCGATTTTCAAAACCCTGCTTGCAACCCTCTATTGCACCCAATTCAGAGAATACTCTTTGTTCAGGATAATGTTTAATGACTTAAGAGAGTCTCTTTCATGTGGCTTACCTTTATTGTGAAATAAATAAGCTATTAAATTGGTCCTCAAAACACACTCACGTGAATGGACCTCCCAATCACATGTAAGGGGTGTATTCAATAAATACTTATTTTACGCTTCCTCCATCAATATAAGTTTTCAATACAGCTACGACACATAAAACTCCATTGGGCAATATTTCATTAAACTCACTCGACTTTAGAAATAAGTCACACGTACTATACAGAACATAAGACAAGTAAGGAACCAGGTAATTAGTTATGATTGGTCAAGAAAATCATGGAATACTTTGATTCAGTTGTTAATGATCAGCTGATTGTTTTGATCCATCAATCATGGAAGTTTCAACAACTAGGGATTGAGGGTGGGATTTCCTGAAGTTATATAGCATGGATACTTCCAGAGATGATTGGATGGCCCATCTTCAGTGTGACGATGAGGAAGTGTTTCCAGCAATTAGTGATTGTTCACACATCCAGACAAATTTGCTTGCCATGCTGAAGAAAAAGCAAAACCTGCATTAATGCATGCCTATGGATAGGAAGGATAACATGGAAGCTAGCTTTGTCTATCTCATTAGCTTGGAATAGAGTTGGCATGTTGCATATAAATGTGGTAATTTTGACTGTGACACTGACTGCATGGTTTTCATTTTTGGATGGACCTGTTTTGTGGGCTTTTCCGGATTCTTTCGATTGTTTTTGCCTTTATTCTTTCATATTGTTGTTTAATCTGAGTATGCACTTTAGCACATGACACAAGTATGGTAGCCTCACGTGAATGAACGCATAGACCTTTCCATTTTACAGTGTGGAACAGTTGAAGGATATAGGATGCAAGTGGGTTATTCTTGGACATTCTGAACGGAGACATGTAATTGGAGAAGATGACCAGGTAAAGAACTGAACTAACAACTTCATTTGTGCTGAATTTTAAGAAAATAATACCAAACAGGCGAGGAAATTTATAAATGTCATTGGGTTGGTCTCCTAGATTGGTTGGTTGTGTTTCATGCTGAATAATGGCTATATTTTCCGAATTTGACTAAAATGCTGTGACATTCAGTTTATAGGAAAGAAGGCTGCTTATGCCTTGAGCCAGGATCTGGGAGTAATAGCCTGCATTGGAGAGCTGTTACAAGAAAGAGAAGCAGGCAAAACCTTTGATGTTTGTTTTCAGCAAATGAAGGCTTTTGCAGGCAAATTTCTTAATCATTTATTTTTCACTAGATTTTCCAATGTATTGAGAAATTACTCTTTCTCTCTCTCTCCTAATTAAGTAACTCATGTCGCCAATGTCCAGATGCTGTACCCAGTTGGGATAATGTCGTCATTGCATATGAGCCGGTATGGGCAATTGGAACTGGTAAAGTGGCCACACCAGAGCAGGCTCAGGAAGTTCATGTAGCAGTTCGTGATTGGCTTGAAAAGAATGTTTCTGCAGAAGTTGCATCAAAGATACGGATTATCTATGGAGGTATTCCATGTTTTTTTTTTCTTTCTGTTCCATCGCATGAATATTCTTTTGCAAGCCTAGGTATACTATAAAACAAGATCTGTAGAAAGAAAAAGAAAATCTCATAGCCTTCACTCTTTTTAAGAATCAATTTCATAATATGATATGCAACTCTTGTAGATATCTGTTAAGAATGTTTACATTCTTGTGCAATGTGAATGTCACTAGCCAGGGATAAAAAAAAAATAGCATAGTGTCCGGCTTATGTACATTTTGTTGAGGAGTTGGAAAGAAAGACCATTTGACCACTAAATTGAACAAGTGCCTTTGATGAAAACATAATGCTGGAGCTTGCAAAATTTTGCTACTGCTCACCATCTCTGCCCTTAGCAGCTCAGTTTGGCTGAATGATCCTGGATTTTCTATGGTAATGGTTTACTGCTTTCTCCCATAGTTACTCATTAGAATGCAAGTTTCTTCTGCAGGATCTGTAAATGGGGGCAACTGTGCTGAACTTGCAAAACAAGAAGATATTGATGGATTCCTCGTCGGTGGTGCTTCCTTAAAGGTATTGTCTTGCCATTTGTTATTTTGATGTCAATATCCTGTTAAGCATTGTTTCTCTTGTTGCCTCATGTACTGTACTACAATAATAATCTCTGTTAAAAAAAATATTGGTTGCAAAATAAAAGTGCCTTAAGGAGCTTAACTATGTACTCACGAAGCACCACAACAGCCCAAAAATAAGGAAAAAAAAATTCATTAATTCCAGTTTCTCACGCCCCTAAAAAATAAAACAAAAAATTGAAAATCCCAAAATAAAACAAATAAATAAATAAATTGCTCTTAATCACCCCTTCTCCTGAGAGTATACTATCTTTTACCTGGTTTTGTAAACGCTTCTTTTCTTTTTCCCGGTTTTGAACATCTACCCTAGTGCATCAGTGTTTGATAAGATGGCAGAAGATGCAACCAGTTGTAAGGATACAAATAATGTTACATGTAAAAATAGGAATTATTTTCAACTTTTTCGTGTTGCATGTATTGCATTGTCACTATCCTAAGATGGCCGCAAGCAGAAGGCGCTGATGTTTGCTTTGATCCCTTGATAATGTGGAAACTGCAAAGCATAGTCCTTGTTTGATAGGAGAGATGCAAGGATGCTTGGGAATCTCTTACTCTCCAATAATCAAATACCGGTTTTATACTGTACTAAAGTTGATTTTATGTGGTGCAGGGTCCTGAGTTTGCAACCATTATTAATTCTGTGACCTCAAAAAAGGTTGCTGCTTGATAACTTGTGGTGGTTTAGGCCTGGGGCAAATAAATGGCTCTTCTGAGAATCACACCCAGGTGGAAGCAATCGGCAGATGAGCCAGTTGGATTTGGTGGGATTTTTGATCAGTTTCCTTTTCCCCCTACCTTATACATGAAAAACATCACTGCATTTTCTTGGACTGATTGCTCCATCTATTTGAATGACAAAGACTGAAATAAAATACTTGTTGAGTTCAATTGATGACAACGATTAATTACAACACTTAGTTAAATTCCGTGTTAGAATATCTGAAACTAATTTCGGGTGTCAAGTGGACAATTATCTTGGCCTATGAAATCCTATAGTTCTTTGTTGGTTCCCAATTGTATAGGCCACACACAGAGGGAGAGAGTGACTCCTATTGATGGTGCCCAGTCTATTGATCATCTTTACCATTCGAGCTTATTAACTGGGGAGTGGTGCAATTTTTGGGAACCCAAAAATTCCTCCCAACTGGGGGCTCACCTGAGGGTGTTTCCATCTTGGTGGTGGAGCTTTTGTCCTCCGTTGCACTTTTAATGTGCGACGATGGTCTGCCTGCTCCATAAAATTTGCCACTTTTTATTCTACATCAAAGTGTTTTTATAATAAATTGTAATGCAGATTTGTTATGTATGACTGAAAAACAGGTGAATGTACAATGTATCTATGGCTTACATTTTAATCTTTTTTGGGCTCTTTAAATATGCTTCATGGGTCTCTTCATGAGGTCACTGATGCCAGTGATGGCTTTTTTTCTTTGCCATTTCCATGGGCCCATGGCTCTTCATGGGTAGTAGTAACATGGGGCCACAGGCTTGAACCCCACTGGACCGCACAGGGAGCGGTAGGTTTGGAGGGTTATGTTAAAATGGCCCACCACAGCAGACAAAGTCCTAGTTATATGGATCTGGCATAATTAACTCCAAGATTGATTTTAAGGCATAGATCCAATCTAACCCGCAAAAATTGCACAAAATAGCTTTCTCTTGGCCCCCCACCACAATGTCCTGCGTGCCTAAACCCACTTAGATAAATTATTATCGTTAGTATTATGTAAGTTTTAGTTAATTAATTTACATTACAAGTTTAATTTACAAAAAAAACATGAGAGAAAAATAAATGGTTTATTCTGGACAAGAGGAAAAGAATAAAAAAACTAAAATGCACGGGTGCACAAAAAAAAAAAAAACAATTTCACATACTGTCCTAGAGAATTTTGATTAATCGTTTGATGGTTAATTTTAACGGAAATTCTAATTATCAAGTTCTGAAAATTGTTTGGAATAATTTTGGGGTTAAAACATAATTTAGGGAGAATTCGGGTAGAAAGTAATCAATATTTTGACCATCATTTTTTATTCCAGTGTCTGATTGATTCTTGTGACATTGAAAAGTAGATTTCAATGACTACAAAAATATATTTTAGAACAAATCTGTAATCCAATTTTGTATTTCAAATGAAGGGAACCATTGGATCAATCGGTCCCATTTAAAAAAATTGAAAGGACTCATGTCCTTGGGACGCAAATTTAAATTACATAATATTTTCCTATATTTTATGAAAATTTTTTGAATCAATTTCTAATTAGGTCAAAATTACAGAAAAACAAAACATAAAATTAACACCCTACTAGTTTCCTCAAACAAAATTCCAAACCCCATATATACAACAATCTCCTCTACCATATACTACAACATGAGCATCAAATTAACTTTGATCTAATCCAAAAGAGGGGAAAAGTATAGGATAGGTTGTATTAATAATTACATATCACTCATAAACAACACATCAAAACACAAAATTCTCCAACCTTTTAAAGCATCATACAAACCAGCTATCAAGAAAGGTAGACTGGAATTGAAGCAAGACAAGTACCAACAAGAGCAAAGCTGCCACGCCCCACGGCGAGCTCCCCTCAGACGGCAGGTAGTACCCCCGCCTCCGACGCTCGTATGGAGACATCCAAAAGAGCCTTTCCGGGTTCTCCATACTCGATAACCACCGCACAAGGAACACCAACACAACTGGTGTGGCCAGAAGTAGCCAACCCATGTTTTCTTCTGTGGTTTCGACCATCGACTCGTAGGACACGTACCATTGGAGGCCAAGGAAGATGAAGATCACGGCCAAGAATAGAAGAACTGGGTATGGAAGAGGATTCAGAGAAAAAACCTCTAGGATAGAGGAGGCTGTGCTTCTTCTTCTGTGAGACATGAATGGTGAAACTTAGGGGAAAGCCAATAATTGTAAATGTTAGACAAATGCAAGAGGTCGCTGAGAATTGAAGGGCCAATAGATTTATAGCACAAGGGTGCGTCTGATTTGGCAGGTAACCGCATATTTCAACGCTTTGTGATGGATTCACATTTGAATTTTATTTCCGTACATTTTTATTATAAATTAAATCATTTAATTTTTAATTAATTGTGACTCAATAAAATTTATAATTCATATACAACAATGTAAATATGTTACAAGTTAAATCATTTAATTTTTTATTAATTTGTAGTTTAATACAATTTGTCGTTCATACACAATAATATGCACATGCTTATATTTTTTTGTGGCCATGCATTTTCAAAAAAAAATTATCGATTTTTTATTTTAAAAAATTATGGGTAGAAATTAATTTTTAGATTTTATGTTGAACTGTGTCTTTAGTATGAGTTATTGCTTATATATATAATAGTCATAACCCGTGTCTGAAGGCAAGATAAAATATAAAATTCGAGCGTCAAAAATATCGATCCCACTATATTAAATTTTTTCAAAATATATTAACTTCAAATTAATTAAATATTTAATAAATAAATATATGATAGAAATAAGTGATGTGGTGTTTTTAAAGAAGAAATATATAAATGATTAAACATGTAATAGAAATGAGTGATGTAATTTGACGTTTGAGTCTGACAAATGAATGAAGAGTGAGGTAAGTGATTAGTGATAATTTTAAAAGGAAAAATATGACTGAGATAAAATTTAAACACACTTCTATTTTATATATATATATATATAATTTGTCTAAGAAGAGACATATATAATGAGTCTCATTTAATGAATGACGAAAAAATAATTATTAAAAAAATCTAAAAATAACAGTCAACTCAACAGTGTTTTGAAGGTTTTTGCAGTTTTAGAAACACACTAGTGGGAGGGCACACCACGCACTAGCCTAGTCATTAGTCATTAGTCAATTTGTTTATGATCTATAATTATATCTTCATCCACTATCTTCTTCTTTTTTAATCTTGATTGGCCAAGTATGTCTTAGTTCCCTTATTATTCTTCCATTCACGTCACGATGTTCAACCACATGATTATCCTAATGTGGGCCTAACATGATTATTCATTTACGTGTATCATATTTTTATCGAATAAAAAATTAAACTATGATACCATATTTTGTCATTGTTCAACATTTTATAATAAAATAGGAAAATTGCTGATGCCAGCACCAGTGTTTTATTTATTTTTTGTTTTTTTCCCCAGGAATGAAACTAAATAATTTTTCTTATTGAGGGTACTCCCGAGAACATATCCAGAGAAGACGAGCTTCATCTCATGTGTGCACGCGTGCACACTAGTAAAACAGGAACAAGATATTCAATTTTATTTGCCTAATTGAAATAAGCAAGAAAATAACCTGCAGAATACAACCTTTGGAAGAAAATGAATTTCCCAACCCTTTTTGGTAATTTTTTGCCACTTTTACCAAAACTCCTACGTTGGTCCGCAAGTAGACAGTAGTTCGATTAAAAGCTGGAGCCTCGAAAGGAACCAGAAACAATTCATCTGTGACATACAAAGTCTTTGCAAAAGAACATAGAGGACAAACAGTAAATCCCGGGACAAGCGCAAACACCATATGCATTAGAGGTAGAGTTGCACAAGAGGATTTTACATTCATATGCATTAGGAATACTTTAAAGAGAACTCCTATTAAGCAGGTAGTTTCATTTTGTATCAAACAGGATTGCACTGAATAAAAATGGGCAATCCTGAGCCAAATCCTATTTTCCAAAAACAAAGCGAAAATCAAAAGGACGCTAACGAAGCCAAAAGATTAGGATTACAACAATATACGAATCTACCCTATCATCTTTTGATAACTGCTGAATAAATATATTTCACACTTCACTTGATTTGTTACTTAAAGCGTCCCAAGACAAATACAATATAATGATCAGCAGGAAAGGCCTTACTTGTAATTCTGTATGGATAGCAATGCTAAGAACTGCAAACAATGTGCTCCTTGAGGGTTTTATGACCACGACATGCTATCTTGTTAATTACTGCAAAATGTCCTTTTCTCTTCTCGAAAGACATTTTTGCCAATAACCCACCATAGAAATAGAAGAAGGGTCAAACTTTTCCTCCGTACTGGAAATTTTGTTTGTAATCGTGTTGTAAAGCTGCCAGAGTGCTTCTGCAGGGACCCTCTACAAAAGAATAAGATAAGAAGAGTGAGGGAAGAATTAATAAGCCCTTCGAGTCCTATGTACTCAAATGAGCTGGAGATTGCTTACCTCCAAATACCGTATGAAGATATTGAAGATCATCAGCTGAGCAAGCATCTATTAAAGCATAGACACCAGGTCTCAAAGCTTCATCTATTTCCCTGCAAATTAAAATAAACAATTTTATTGCAGGAGGTCTAATATGAAATTTGGACCAGAAGAATACAGGCAGGGATCATAATATGCCATGAACAATGAGAATCAATGTTGAAGATGAAGTCATAGACACCACCTTCTGAAGCCAGTTTTAATTGGACCATATCCACAATAAATTGATACGTAATTGGATAAAAACTGAAAGCAATTCCTCCCAAAGATATCCTTCTGCTGCCTTATCTGCAAAATTTGGAAAGACAATAAATTGATTCGCAATAATGCTTCAAGAGAAAATAAAAAAGACTTAACACAAGCAATCTAATTGAAAAATAAAATTGAGCCTCCATATAGACGCATTGTGTAGCCATTGATTCCACAGACAATAAGCCCAGAAATGGACATTTATGTTCATGGATCTCAGTAGATGCAACTCCTGGGCCGTCATGAAACTGGAGGAAGGCAAAAAAAGTCTAGTACCTTATTATTTGACTCAAAGTAGACAGACCAACATACATGTAAATCATACCCATAATTCACATATTAGAAGGTTGTTCGCCTGGCACTAGTAATAATTTTGCCTTTTTGAGAAGAAATCAATGAAATATCACAAGATTAGAAAACAAAACTCTCCATGATTTGGGGACACATCCCAAAATTATTTAAATACTCCAAAAATGAATGACATCACAGTTGTGTCCATCAGAATGGTGCTTTGTGCATTTTATCATCTCTAATGAATGTCAAACAGTACAACCTAAACTATAAAAGATGGCATAAATGGGCAGAAACTTGACTGTTGGAAATGGGCAGCCCTACCAGGCCGCATCAGTCATGTCTAAAGAGGAAAACCAAAATTCTAAGAAACAAATTAAGAATTATTTTTTCTGGTAAGTATGAGTTTATGCATTATCTGAATGAACAAAGAAACGCATGTCCCTTGTAATTTATTCATTAAAACAACACACACACACACACCTCTTCATAAACTCTTCGGAGAAAGCAAGCACATTTCACTCCCTCTTGTACTTCCCACGAAAAATAACCTTTTCTGACAACTGGATCGATATTAACCATCTCCAGACAACGAAGAAGAATGCAAACTGAATCTTCAAGAATAGCAACACAGCGTTGACTCTCACTGCGAATTAACAAGATTAGTACAACCAAAGAAATGCATATAAATAAACTGGGAGAGTGAAGGAGAGAGAGAGTATCATATCAAGTGTGGGGAAGAAGGCTAAGGCTACAGATCCTACATAAATAGACCAAAACCAAGATGAAGCATGCCTATGACGGACCACAAAGCAAAGAGGTGACAGCATACCTTTTGTGATGCTTGAGAACAGTACACAACAGTCGGCAACATGCATCATATAGCTCTATTGAAAACTGTCGATCCACAACACATGTATTCTTGCTTATTACAGGCTCAGGGCCTTCAGTATCTGAGAACCTTGGAGAATCAGATCGACCAGGAGATTGGTAAATTCTAAGCTGGAGGAAGCTTCGAAAAATTGCTGCAGGTATACGCAAGGACTGCACAACATGGCAGGTATCCATATGGAACAGAGCGTGTTTTGCAAAAACTCTGGTTAGTACCTCGACACACATACGAAGGACTGATCCCGGATCAGGATCAGCATCGCCACTATTACCGTTGGCTTTCCCATAGAAGATTTTTGGACCCTGCAAGTGCAGAATTACGTTGAACAGACACGTCACCAAGCTCTGGATGTGTGTTTTCACCACACTCAATCGTTTGCGTCCTACAAAGCACTTCAACAATTAGAACAAAGATGCCTTCAACAAATAAGGATCTGTGTAACTAGACTTGTAAACACATACAGTAAACCAGAAGTGATGATTTTCAAGAATATGAGAGAGAGAGAGAGAGAGCACTCAGTTTTTTTTTTGGTAAACAATTGTCCATTGTTTGTGATGACCTCTCCGCCTACTGAATGATAATGACATTTAGTTGGTAGAAATAGAAAGATGTGTGAAATTTCTCCATTGTGTCATAAAAGGATCGAGGAAGAAGGGGGGAGAGTGGAGAAAAGATGACAATGAGGTTGGATAATTCTCATTTGGTGTCAGAACAGACATTATTACTTACATACTGATGGATTATTATTACCTGTAACAAATTCAAGAACCAAATCAAGGCAGTCAATACCAGCTGCAACAGTGGAGGAAACCTTTCCCCCTGAACTTCCAGTTTGTAGTTCGTAGTTTATCATGCAACCTTCCTGGACTCCTACTAAGGCTCTCTCTATAGCCTGAACTGCAGAAAATAGATGCAATTCTGATGGTCTCTTCAAAAAAGCTTTGAATGACATCCTCAACCTGGCTTTAAATTCATCTAAGTATGGCCCTTGGGAAATATTGCATTCAGATAATCCCATCTGACCATTTAGCATCTTGGTACTTGACTCTGTCTCATGAGATGTTAGAGTAGCTCCTTTGCCCTGTAAAGAGATGCATTTCCCTATAGCCCTTAAGTGTAAGTCTACCAACTTGACATACAAATTTCTAGACAAGGTAGGATTAGATGATGGAAAGTAACTCCCTAACTCTTCAAGAAACATTACAACACCATCTAACCAAACAAAAGAAAATGGTTGTGGCACCTCAACCTTGCTTGCAAACTCCACTAACAAAACTCGGGAAATGCCAATTAAAATAGAAATCAAGCTGGATGACAAGGCATTACGATTAGTCTGCAAATTAAGCTTCAAAATTGCTGAAGAAGCAATAAATAGCTGTCTGAGAAAAAATGCTGCTTCAAGATCTTCACCTCTCAAAAAACCCTGCAATAAAGATTTCCTTAAACATAGTTGCTCAGACATATCAACCTTGGTAAAAATACTTTCTGCATTTCCTGAATGAGACTTCTTTTTCCAGACACTTGTACCGGAGCCCTCCTTTATACCAGCTGTTGTGGAGAAGTTCCTTGCATTTCCACAATTCTGCTGCTCTTTCCCATGCAAAGTATCATCAAAATCAGTAAAACCTTTAAGTGAAGCCTGCTCCACCCCCAAAAAATCATCACTGCACTCTGACGTGGGAAGAGTTTCATCATATGATAAACAATTAGAACACTGATCATCCTCAACAAGCAACACTCGCAAGAAATAATTTATAAAATCTGCAAATGTATCCAGGCAAAGGTTGACTTCATAGAGAGGTTCAAATTTCCATCTTGAGAATTTTATTTTAACATTAAAACTTGGTGCATCTACATGGTCCAAGGCAGATGCTAGCCCCCACAAAAAGCCTTGAAAGCAGGAAGTAATAGTTGACAAGGAAGTATATTCCTGAACACCAGTAAAAGGTCCCTTTTTTTCATCACAGATGACTTCCTTTAGAGACGCAAGTATGTTTTGCACCTGTTCCTTTAAAGTCTCAGCCACAAGGACCACACTTCTCCATGCATCTATTTCTTCACAGGAATTCAAATATGGATCATCTTCAATTCCATCACTCCTTTCTTGGGCAATAACAGAACTGGATTTTTCCTCACAAAGTTTTCCATATAAAATATGCGAGTGAATTGCACGGACAAATTTGTCTTTGCTTAATGCCAAAAACAAATATGTTGTGTGATCTACCAACGAGAAGATCATATCTTTCACTTTGGTGGCATTATCTTCTGAAAATGCATATTGACACCTAATAACTGCAGACATTGACTTCAAAAGCCATAAAACAGGATATGGACTCTCAAATAGTATGCAAGAAAGAGAGAATTGACTAGCTTCCAGCTTCTCCTCACAAGATGCTACTGTTAAATTTTTTAGGGCCCTCCGACAGGATACAAACAATCTGAAGAGATCATAATGATAATGTGAATGTGAAGCACCATGCAAATCTAATAAGCTCCCAAGTACAAGCCTGAAACAAACAGGTCCACTTGCACATCAATCAATAATATATGTATCGAGAGAAGTGCATGCTACAGAAGAAAACTTCAGAGTCAAAAAGGCAAAATTAACCATGTAATAAATCATGTCCCACAATTTAAAGAATGTTCACAACTATGATTACAGGATGATGTGCAAGTCAACAGTTAATTCCTCTAGCAAATTCAGCTAAGAAAGAGCTGTGAAACTTAAATTTTTATTCTGTCCAAGTGTGCCTTCATGGATGACTATATTTTCCCTAATGAGTGAGCCTAGCATGTGCATGTAACATTTACTACCAGCGCAGTGTTAACTTCAAACATAAGAACTGCTGATTCTGTACCTAGTTACAAGCAGGGGGAAGAGAGCATTAATGGTGGGATGCCAAAAATTGTATGATGTAATATATTTTACAGTATACTATTGTATATAAAGATCTACCTTATCTAAATTTAAAACCTTTTTTTTCCTTTATTTGCTTTCTTAATTTGTCCCTTGATACTATTCATCTAAAATAATTATGGCATACACAAGACATTAGACAAAATTTAATGACCCAAAAAATAAATGATATTGACAATCCATGAAATTATTAAAAACTCAAGCATGATAACCACCCAAACTATTATAATCCGACCCATATTTTTCATTAGTTGAAGTTTTCAAGTTTTCTCTCTCTACTCCCTCTAAATCACTTTGCCGTTTATAGTGTACCTTTATTGCCACCTGCCCCTCACCATGACACTCGTCAGTAGAGTTATCAAACATCCCAACTGCACTAAAGGATCACATATGGCTCAATGCTACCACTTTGCTACCTAGATACTATCTTCTTTTTCAACCGTCTTTCTTCTTCCTTTTAACTGGACTAACTTTTCCATGTACCCAACCTCACCTTATAGTGCAAAACCACCACTACTTTCATCTAGTTTGCATCTCCTCTTCGGTAGGAATATAAGCTGCAAGCAGGAGGCTAAAATCTTCAAGGTAATGTGCCTTATCCCTTTGGATTGCACAAATCAAGCCCTTACATAAACAAAAAATGCAGCTTTCCATCATACTGAACCCAACAGAAGCCCCTGTCTTCTCTGCGATTCTCCCTCGTGTACCGCTATCAATGTAAAGCAGCGGCAAACCGCTCATCCTTACACCAGAATAAGCATTAAAGAATCATGTTAGACAAACAGCAAATGCTTGACAAATTATTTCATAATGAAGCGTAAAGAGTCCGAATCACCAACTTAAAAGATTTCATAAATCCTTTATCCTTATTTACCTACACACGAACCTAGAAGGATATCTAGAAGATTCCCAATCCATCTGTAACAGGTTAGTTCATCTAGCTGAATCATGACAAAGCCCATGCCAAAGCAGGCAGCCAAATTCAACAACTCAGCACCATCCTTATATTGTAGAAACATTCTGCATACGGCCTACAGTGGGACGGCCGACTTGTATACCTCACTTGTACATCAGGTTTCATTCCCTTTCACATAGTCCAGTTGCATTACCAAATGGCTTCCAACTAATATATGTTCAAGGGAAACCTGGAACTAAAATACAGGTCATAACTATTACTCCGCTAGCACTTGTTTCTTTCAAACATTAACATAGAGTGTTCATTGAATCCTAGCAAATTTAGCCTACAATCTTTTGAATGCGGTTTGGGGAATTAAACTAAGTAGCAAATAAGCATTTAACTCCGCTTGTATCACGTTTAGTGCCCCATCTTTCACAAAGTGAGTCCTAAGCACACAAAAAGGAGGAGAATTGTGTTAGGTAAGTGACAGTCAGTACCAAACTTCTCAGATCCATGATGACCACGAACCTATAGTGATATAATACCTATCAATGGAATGCAAGAGGAAGAGACAAACCGAAACTAACTTTGAATGATGTAGCAATAAAAGGATATGATAACTTTACGATCAAACAGAAAATATGGCTATATATAGAGTAAAATGGTAGACCAAGGGTTCTATTGAGCAAGTAAGCAGATGCGAATAGTTACAAAAAATGTTTGCAACCAAAAAATAAAAAGGAAGAAAAAAATGGAGGGGTTCATTTCACTCCTGTTTTATTATGACAATGATTTGAGGTGTATATTGAAGAACAACCATTTAAATTAATTTCGTTGTACTTCTCGTCCTCAATCAAAAAGGCATGAATCATATAACGGAAAATTTCTAATGCATATCATAAGTCTGACCTATGAAAAAAATTAAAAGTAATAAATTTACCATTCACTAATTAAATATGCAAAAATCAGCTTCAAAATATGGTTGGGGCAATATATACATGCATGTGAGAAGTGGGGTACCTTTCAAGATTTAGAATACAAGTTGCATAAAGTGTGAACGATTTAGAACTTAGATACGCTTTTGGCATCCAACACAAAAAGATGAGGAGACTCTGACATGTGACAAAATCCATGTCATTTGAAGGCGATAACTCTTGTTTCGTGTCAATCTCCAGTGGAAGGAAACTAGATGAATCTGCACCTGAAGCCAAGCCATCCATAGCATCTCTCCTGTCTGAAACAATGGCCAATGAATTTTCAAATGCAGTTAAAACCTCTGGCCAATCAGGCATCGAATATAAATCCACCTCTCTGGAATTAGAAAATATTGATAACACTGATTTCTCCAAGATTCGGCAAAACCTTGATGCCATATGCCTGCGAACAAACTAGTACAACATATAGTGAGGAAACCAAATGGCGCTAGGATAAGATAGCATAAAACAATAAACAAAACCTTGATGCCATATGCATGCGAACAAACCAGAACAACGTATAGTGAGAAAACCAAAGGATGCTAGGCTAATATAGTAGAAAACAATAAACAAGAGAGGTTGAGATATACTGAATTGTTTCACTGCAAAACTCCTGTAGTGCATGATGCACACGAACTTAGGGTGTCCATATGCACAAAAATAAAAAGAGTTTGCATATGTTTGAAGTTGAAACCGCTGTATCATCTTACTCTTTGTTCATATAGAAGAGTGTCGCTTAGAAGTTCCAATGAGATTTGATGTGCAGTGACTTTCTTCAGAGGGCCATGTTTACTGATGTTATGCTTTCCTAAGTCCTCCAAACCACCGCTCAAACAGGGAAGAGAATTCTGGATTAAAACAGAGAGGAACATCTTCAACTTTTTCTTCGAAACATAAGAGAACCAAACATCAATATTTTGACAAAGAATCCACCAGATGGCAGAAGTCAATGACTTTTCATTAACTGAACCAAAACTAAAATCCCATGCATCTTTAGCCACTAACGGGAGGTACTCCATCATGAAATTGGTCAGACCTGTAGCCTCTTGCCTCAGATTTGAGACACACCTTTCCCACTTTCTACCTTTCTTAAGATGCATTGACAACTCGGCGTCATCTGTTGATTTTGTCTGAACAAGATGAGTATTCCTCCACAGCAAATATTCAAATGATTTTATCAGTCTATTCAAATCAACAAGCCTCTGGAGAGCCATGACATTCAATACATATATTAGGGGGGAGCAATCTGCAACAGGGTCATGAAGATAGATGTCTGAAACTGCTTGTATAACAGTAAGAAGAGAAGCTGAAGGTTGGATAATCCAAGAGAAATAACCTTTATCAGCCCAAACAGTCCTCTCCAACCAATCCCTTCCAGAGTATGCTGTTAATGTATCACCGATAATTTCTGACATCTTTTTGGATGTATCTGGGGGCACAAGACTGATTGTTTGCCGGTATAAGCTTCTGCAGGACATGTAGAGCCGAAAGAAGAATATAAAAATCCATTGAGTGGACTGAACATCAAATTTGCCTCCAGTCCCCTGATTGCAAGTTCTTCCTGTAACTATAAACAAGAACTTGGTAACACTTTCAGGCTCCAGTGCAACCAGACTACTCATACTAGGACGAATCACTGCCATCAGATCCTTCACTGCAACACTGACAAGATTACTATTGCCGGTGGTGACTGTCATTGAATCCAAAATTACGATATACACTTCAGACAGAGCTCTTCCCAGAAGTTCTGCTTGCAAATTGTTACATGGCGAGCTATACTTACCTTTCATCCATTCCAGGGATTCTGAAATATCTGATGTTAACTGGCGAATGAATCCACTCGCTTGACCTTCCGGTATAGATCTAATAGCATTATAAATGGCCAGCCTCAATTCAAGTGAGCATAATACCGTTCTCAGTGATTCTGCATATGGTATATAAGGGTACTGAGGTGTACATGTTTCACCGTTCCTGATAGGTAATGCCAGACGCCTCACTGCGTTGCATAGCGCAAAAATAATATTATTCACCTACATTAGTTCAATGTGTAAGATTCTGACATGAATATTATCTGATCCAAAATAAATGCCAAAATAGAGCTAAGGGTAGCTTGCATCTCTTAGTTTAAAAGAAAGAAAAAGGAAAGAATACCACACACAATGCATCCACTAAAATTACATGTCCCAAATAGAGCTAAGGGTAGGTTGCATCCATTAGTTTAAAAAAATAAAAAATGACACAGACAAAATTTCCATCATGGAACCAAATTTCCCTTTCTCTTTGGGTTCGTTTGTTTAGCGAGAGAATGATAGAAAATGCAAGAAAAATAAATTTTTTAAAATTTTCATGTGTTTAATTAGCATGAAAAGAAAAATTATGAAAAAAAATAATTTTCCTTCATGCTTGAATTTTCTCACAAATAACCAACTTTTTTTTCTTGTAAAAAACACAAGGAAATGCAAGAAAGTTGTGATCTGTGACTAACTTCCTATTTTACCCTTATTTTTTAAAAAATATTTTATTGGCTATAATTCTATAAAATTTTGGTATGAATTTGATTAATCATATAATTTGACCCAAAGACTTTTATATTGGGGACTGTCTTAAAATTAAGTTTGGAGCCATTTAAAAAAAAAATCAATTATAATACATTTTTTCTTTTTTAGACCGATTTAATATAATTAAGGGTAATTTAGACAATTATAAAAAACTTCTTATACCTTTTCTTTATTTCAAATAATAGAATAAATTTTTTTTAAAACTTTCTACTAAATTTTTCATTTTAACCAAATTTATGTATGAAAATATATTTTCTATCATTTTCTTTTCTTTCACTTCACTTTTTATCATTTTCACTTTCCATCATTTTTTTATTCTTAACCAAACAGACCCCTTGATATTGCCTGTTTCTCTGACTCTGATTCCAATTTTGTTCTTGTTATTGCTTTGTGACAAGAGAAACATTCTTGTAATGGAGAAGTGATGCAGTTAAAGAGGAGCCTCACAAAAAGAATAGCACCTGGGAACTTGTTCCTTGGCCTGAAGGGAAAAGCCCTGCTTCTGACTTTTTTTCTTTTGTGTGTGTGTGTGTGGTGGGTTGGGGGGATGACCTATAGTGGGAAAGGCTGAAAGGACTCGAGGGAGGGTGGTGTACCATCCCAAATAGTTGTCTGATGGATCAACTGAAAGATATAAAGCACATCTTGCTGCAAAGGAATCATGCCCATCTTGGTGCAAAAGAAACCACCCAATAATTAGGAGGGCATAAGGGTGTCAATTTTAAATTCAAAGACAACGAAATTTGAGACCATAATTAAAAATTTAAACCAAATGGTGTTAAACTCCAAAATTTTAACGAAATGTAATGAGCAGCCACATGGAATCAGACTGTATAAAAACTCCACTAACCTGTCGAAGTTCACTGTAGAGATTAACCAGCTGACATCCAAGGTGAATTATATCTGACGTTAACAAGGACTCAGCAGGTCCATCAGCCAAAGACAGGCCATGGGTCGCATATGAGAAGATCATAATCCATAAGGTCTCCAAATCATCCCCAACAACCTCATAGTCAATTTCCAGTAAGCAACGTAGAACAACAATAAGCTCCCTGGCTATTAGATGCAAAGCCTCCTTATAGGTTCCTTCATTTGAAACCAAATTTGATGGCCATAGTTCAATAGTTTTGGCAGAAACTGACATAGTCATACCATAAACCGCCCTCAGGAAATTAACACAAGCTCCTTCGGACGTATCCTCCGCTTGTATGTATACATTTTCATGGATAAAGCTGGCAAGTATATTGTTGGTAGCTTTGAGTGCACAATGCACTTCCAACAAAGAAGGCCCAAATTCTAGTTCTGCTTGAATATAAGTATTAATTTTCAATAAAAGAGGCTCCGCAATCTGCACAAAGAAATTAAAGGACAACTTCTGTGTTTCTCCATTCATGCCACTCGAGCAATGGCTGTTCTCTGAAACCACGATCCTGCTTCCAGAGGATCTATTGAACATATGCCCACTAGAATCGTCTTCCAAGGGCCTAGAACTTTCTCCTCTGACTGAAAGTCCCTTTTCCTTCTGAACGCAGTTAACAAACAAACGAAACAGCACTCCTAAACCACCCCATGCCAGTGCATTTTTCCCAGCTATAATTTTTTCCAACTTATCAAACAGGTGTCGATGATAACTTTTAATGATCACTTTGAAGTCATGTGGTTTTCCATCACCGGAGGTTTTATACTTATTCAAACTTTGTAAGCTCAAAAACCCATCAATGTGAGCTGTGTGGAACAACCCCTGAGACAGAACAACTTCAACCAAATTCAATAGATTTCTTGTCCACTCGGGGCATTTGCCAGAAACATAAATATTTATCACATCCAACAGATGCAGCAGAGGCTCAAGAAGCTTATCTATGAAATCGCGGAAACCATTTTTACGAGCTGGATGGACCCTCAAAAACCTTGCAAATGGTTCAAGCATAATACAAGACAACCGCAGGACAAACATACCAACCTTACCACCAACAAGCTTGTCACTGAGTATTTTATGGATAAGCTCAAGGAGCGTACCAATAGTCGAAATCCATAAGTCCAAATTTTCATTTGAAACCCCACCATGGGATGTGAAAACCAATGAAATGCAATCAAGAACGATACTGTGCAGTTCAAACCCATCACCACTCCAAAGTGACATCTCAAAATGCTGGGACATATGATTCAGTTGGTACAATGCATCTTTTGCAATGCAGTGAATAACACGTAACAAGTCCTTTGAGAAGCTCAATGAAATATGCATTTTCAAAGACACCTCTAAGCAGAACTTGAATATCTCCCAGCATCTGCAATCAAAGCAAGACCCAATGGTGCTAAGCACAAATTTATTTCCTTCAACTCTAATTGTCTTTTCTGAAGAAATCAACAATGACAGGACCCAATTGTTGAGGAACACAATTACTCGTGAAATGTTAACCGTCTCTAGACCTTGGTTGCTGTCATCCTCTTCTTCGCTAGCTTTCAGTTTCACATAATCAAATGCCAATTCGACCTTTCTGCAAGGAAATTCTCTTATTTATCAAAAACAGAATAACACCAATCAACCATCTTTTGGCAATATAACAAAGTAAGATTCAAAATAACAGTGGTCTATTGTCCAAGTAAAAACAAAAGAGCTCTCAAAAGTACTCCAATTGTATTCACTGAAACAAAAACGTAAGCCAATCTTTTGAATCGGCATTCGTGGAGTGAAAACTTTAGTTTTAACAGTCCTCCGTAAATAAACTCATAAAATTTAGAACTTCAATTCGATTCTTATTCTGTCGTCCTTTACTCCTTTTGATTTTTTAAGCAATTTTTCAGTGTCTGATCGGAAAATAGTCGTTTCTTCTCCTTTCTTGCTTTTCCAAACAATATTTCAGCAGACAGAAGCAGCCTAAACGTGTTATGCTACCATTCAACCGATAAAAAAGGGCTCAATGGGCTTGTATTTGTGTGAGAAAGCAGGCAACATCAATAGAACGATGTAGAGCATCTGTTTTTATGCTTATATATGAAGTAAGGGAGAAAGATACAAGCACTAACTTCTGAATATCAATATCTTTGTCCTGAAGTGATAAAATTAGTTGCAGATTTCTCCAAGGATGGCCATGGTCAAGTTTTACTCTTGTTTCTCTCTCAACTTCTGACTCTGCTTTGCGTTCCTCAATTTCTCTCCCCGACGGATCAATACGATAGGCTTTTGGAGGTGCTTGTTGAGATTCTCTTTCTTCTCCGCTTCTTTGCTTTCGCTTCTTCTTCTTAGTCATGACCTTCTGTTCGGCTTTCGAATCATGATCCGCCATTATTAGGTTCTTCCGAGGTGCAAGGGTTTTTGTGATTAATAGGGTTTTAGGAGCCGATAAAAGGTCGAGTTGGATTTAAGGATCAAATCATGTTACCCTATCTCATTTTTTATTAATTAAAATAAAAATAAAATATATCTAACTTTTATATATTATTAGTTTATTTTGCTTTATTATTATTATTATTATA